>JANHFO010009058.1:12533-26427 GCA_032468095.1 Pareas carinatus | reverse complement strand
TTTGTTAGTGTCCGGGAGTAAAAAGCTATTGGCATTTCCTCTCCGCTGGGGAGGTTGTGGCTAAGCACTGCCCCCACCCCAAAAGGTGAGGCGTCGCATGTGAGGCATACTGGCAGGGTTGTATTATATCTCATGAGGAAGGTGTCCTCAGAGAGCAAATCTTTGACTGCTTGGAAAGCCTTGTCCTCCTTGGGCCCCCATGACCATGGTGTTTTGTTGCCCAAGAGCTTATGCAGCGGTTCTGCCACTGTGGCCTTCCCTTTGAGGAAGGAGTTATAAAAATTTAGCAGGCCCAAGAATGCCTGCAACTGTGTTTTGTTCTGTGGTGTGGGAGCCTCTCTGATGGCCCTGACCTTGCTACTCGTTGGGTGGATTCCCTCCCCGTCGATTTTGTAGCCCAGGAAGGTGACCTCCCGGGCCCCCAAGGTGCACTTGTCTTGTTTTAGGTGCAGTCCTGCCTGCCTAAACTTGGTTAGGATTTTCCTTAGCCTCGCCTTAAGTTGGGTTTCGTTGTGTGCTGTTACTAGCACATCATCAAAATATGGAACAGTGCCAGGAATACCCTGGAGCAGTCTTTCCATGACGCTCTGGAATATTCCAGGCGCCACACTGACCCCGAACTGTAAGCGCTTGCACCTGAATGCGCCCTTGTGGGTCACAATCGTCTGTGCATCCGCAGTCTCAGCATCTACTGGGAGTTGTTGATATGCCTGGGCCAGGTCTAACTTCGCAAAAACTTTTCTTGGTCCCAGGGAGTGCAGTAGATGCTGGACAACAGGGATTGTAGGCGCTCGGCTGCAAAGCCTTGTTAAGTGTGCTTTTGTAATCAGCACAAATCCTAATGGACCCGTCGCTTTTGAGTGGGGTGACAATGGGGGTCTCCCACTTTGCGTGATCTACCGATTCCAAAATCCCTTGTTTGATTAACTTATCCAGTTCAGCCTCCACCTTCGACTTTAAGGTGAAGGGAACACTCCTCGCTTTAAGGCGGATGGGGTTGACAGCCGGATCTAAGGCAAACGAGATAGGGGTGCCCTTATACTTGCCCAAATCCGCGCTGAAGACATCCAAGAACTACTGGATGAGGTCGCCGAATCCCTGCGTCTGTACGGAGCGTACCCCTGCCACCTCTAGACCCAAAGCCCCAAACCAGTCCAGCCCCAATAGTGTCTGTAGGTGAGTTTTGACCACGTGGATCGAGAGCGTCTTGTTGATCTCGTGGTACTGGACCGGAACTGAGATGCGACCCAGGACAGGGATTTGGTTCCCCTGGTAGTCAGAAAGGGTGAGCTTTGCCCGTCTGATGACTGCTCGCTGGATGTCGGGCTTCAGGGTTTTCAAGGCGTTCCAAGAGATGATGGATACTCCCGAGCCGGAGTCGATTTCCATTTCGCAGGGCTGGTCGTGGATTTGCACCGATGTCGTAATTTTCTTCCTGGTCGATGCGTTGTTATGGGTGGACACCCGGATGGTGTGCATGGACTTGTAGGTCTTGCGTTGGTCCGGCTTCTATTTGTATGATGATCCCCTGTGTGAGTTTCCTCGGTCGGAGCGCTGTTTCTCATTGTTAGACCGGGGCAAGTAGTCTCGGTTGTGGTTGGTAGACTGGGGGGAGTCGTCCCGAGCTCGGCAGGCCCGGCTGATGTGGCCCTTCTTTCCACAGCTGTGGCACGTAGCGTCCTGGAAAAGGCAAGTTGCCCTCGTGTGGCCCCTGCCGCAGCCTGGGCATTTGAGGCACGGATCCTCACAGCGGCGGAATGTTTTATTTACCCCTTTTCGTCACTGGGGTCCGATGACGGTTCTGAGGCCGATTCATGGCGGACTCGGAGCGCCCTCTCACTGCAGTGCCCCTCGTCGTCCGGAATTTTAGCCATCTGGGCCTCCGCGGTGACTGAGGTCTCCGCCATTCGCGCTTCTTCGACGGTGACGGCGAGGGTGATTTTAGGGTTGGAGATGAGCCTCCGTTTGAGGCTTGTGTCTCTCAGGCCATAGACAAACTGGTCCAGGATGGCCTCATCCACGACGGGGAATTTGCCGTGTATCGTATCGATCTAAGGGTTTCCAGGTAGGCGCTGATGGATTCGCCTGGCAGTTGCTTCCTGTGGCGGAGCTCGAATCGCTTAATGAGCTTCGCCGGAGGTAGCATGAAATGCCTTTGTAGGCAGTCGACTATCTCTGGCCACGGAATGGAATTTGCTGGGTGCGGGGCGGCGATTGCCTTCGCGGCGCAGAACGCGGCTTGCCCGCAGTGACTGAGGAAAAGATTCCTCATTATTTTGTTGGGCAAGTCCAGGAGTTCGTTCGCCTCCAGATAATAATTGTATCGTTCGATGTAGTCTGCCCAGTTGTCTGACTCAGGGCGGAAGGTTGGGTCAAATGGAATTTGTTTCTGGAGACTGTGAGCCATGCTTACCGGCGATTGTCCCTCTGGGTATCGAAGTCGCGTTTGAATTCCGCGCATCTGGAGGCGGCACATTGACCAGCTCCGGGGGCGACCTACGCAACAGGGCCTACGAGGGGACATAGCACCACAGCCGCCCGGGCCTAACGCTAGGGACTCCCCCCCTGTAGGTACCGACAGCGGGGACGCCGAGTACTTACCGAGAGCCGAAGAATCCGAACCCCGAGCTGAAGAAACAGCACCGGCGTGGGAAAGGGCCACGCCCAGGGGCCTCCCATTGCCTCAGGGAGAGGCACAGGAGCCTCCCCAGGACGCACCTACCTCCGCTGCCGCCGACCCGCCGACTGAAGTGTGCAGGTCCAGGCGGGCCTTAAAAAACCCCGCCTATTTGCATGATTACATATGCAAATAAGCGGGCGAACAGCCTGCTGGGAGGGAAGGGGTGTTAGATCCATATAAGAATGTGGGAGGGGATTTCCCAGGGCGGGAAATCCCCAACCCGAGATTGGTTACATTGTATGTTTAAATACTCTATAAATAGCCCTGCATGGGCCGTTTTGAAACAGTTGCTACTGAATCACCATTGCCAATAAAGATTCTAGAAAGAGTCTCCCTGCCTCGTTCTTCGAACCCGATCTATGGCTACTTCAATAACCAAAACCTTGAAGCGCATCTGAAAGACCACAGGCAGCCAGTGCAGCTTGTGCAGGAGGGAGGTCATAGCCACTAGTCCCCACAATCCCCTGCACAGCTGCATTCTGGACCATCTGCAGCCTTCGGGTACGGTTCAAGGGGAGCCCCATGTAGAGTGCATTGGTATGTAATCTCTATTGTGCAGAGTGGGTAGCTTCTTTGCCTTTTCTGTCATGGTTGACTGGTATAGAATATGGTTGCTGACTGGATTTGATCTGTTCCCCTTTTCAATCTTTATTGTATTTCTTTCTTGGTTTTGATTTATTGTAAGCTGTTTAACTTCAGTCTAGAGTTAGACAGGGCCAAGAATAAATTCAATTGATTTGAACATATGCAAATATGAAGTAGATTAGAAAAAACTCTCTTGAACATATACTCACTTTCTGAGGTCCAGTTGTTGAACACTCAGCAAAGGGCCTTCTCCCAAGTTGCCTTTAAGCTACAGAGGACAGTCCCTTAAAAGTAAGCCTCCCTTCCTCCTCTATCTTTTTCTTTTTCAGGAATGAAGGCAAGATCTTCCTCTTCACCCAGAGCCTTTTCATTCAGAATTTATTTATCTATTGGTCACAGTTATATAGCTATTCATCTTACACATTTATATGATTGCCCATCTGACACAAAACGACTGTGAGCAGCATACAAAAATTATTAATAATTACTAACAATTAAGTTTATTTCAATACTGATTTAACCCTTTCCTGTTATAATTTTATAAGAATTGAAGGAAGTTAAAGAGAACTTCTTCAGAAGTTTAAATCAATATTTTATTAAATTAATACAAATTCTGGAATATGTTTTGCTCATATATCTTTATTTTCAGCTTTAAAATATGTCTTCTGTTCACCAAATCATTTTAGTACGATTACTTTCAGTGAAAGTCTTCAAAGCAGTACTTTGTTTATCACTAGTCCATTCACAGGAATGCCAAATATATTATTTTGAGAGCCATTAACATCCTACCTCACTTTTTTTTGTCATTCAATTTGTGATTTGTTGCATTTTTCCTTTCAACAAGATCAAGGGCAGTTTATTTCACAATAAATAACAGTTGTCCTGGGTAAAAATGAAAGGGCATAAATACTAATAAGCTGCTATAAAAACAAGTGGATATCCATCCAAGGAAGAATAATCTTTTGAGTTTTGTATCAAACCTCTTGAAGATGTTGAATTTGGAAATAGATATAATTTTTAAAATATTAGTCAGCTATGAGAGATATAGTTTGGTATAGTGGTTAAGGCATCAGGTGTTCTGACCTCAGTCATGCAAATGGAGCAGATGCTAATATAATATGCTTATTGCACAGCTGTACATAATCAAGTAGTTTCCAACGCAATCAGACAGTACCTAAACTTTTCTATAGCTCTGCTGGTTAAGTCCAGCTCCAATTTCTCGAGAGCAGTCTTCCACACGCCGCGATGAATCTCAATGGAAAGGTCCAATATTCATAAGAGCAAAGTCTACAATTTCACAAGGCAAGAGCAAAGTTCAAATTTACAGAGCAAAGTTTGAAGTCTGCAGAGTAGAATCTGAAATCTACAAGACAAGAACAAAGTCTGAAGTCCATAAAGTCTACAAAGCCAAAGCAAGGTTTGATATCTATGAAGCAGGGTTCAAATTTCATTAAGTTGAAGAACGTGTAGCTAAATCAGCCGAACCCTGGGTACTTTCTCATGAATAACCTCACCAACATTGTCTGTGTCTCCCTATGCCCCTCTCTTCACGTCAATAGATTGGGTAGGGGATGCAGCTGTTCCCCATCAGAGATAATCTGGTGCCACTTATCAACACTAACCAATGGTAACCGATATCCATATTCCTCTGCTACTGCAGGTGGCTGATCATCCAGTTGACCACTCCCCTGATGCCAGATGGATCTGGGACTGTATCTTTCTCAGCCTCTGGAGTCTCTGGTTGCTCTGGAGGATTCATGCCACCTCTGTCTTGCTTCAGTTAGGTATCATCTTTCTTATCTGAACCAGCTTCCAATAGGACCATCATATTGGGCTAGAAACTGGATCTGAGTACTGATGCTATATAAAGCCAGCCAGGTGACCAACAATTATCTCTCAACCTTAGGAAAGAGAAAGCAAGCCAGTTCTAAAATCTTGCCCCCTGCCCTTCCTCCCTCCCAAAACTGCAGGAACTAGCTCAGACAATCACGAAAAGTTCAAAACTGATTCAAAGGAGGGCGGGAGATAGAGGGGAGGGGGAGGGAGCGAAGAGATAAAGATTATAAAAGATAATAAAGAGAAAATATTAAAATCTACAGCTACAGTTGATAAAGCACTGGAGAAATAAGTTATTGATCTTTTTGGAAATTGGTGTGATTTTTTCTTCTTGCAATCCTTTGAATGCAACATTAGAAAAATCTAGGAGTAAGTTTTCTTTTCTGCATCATTAATGCTTTGACATTATTAGGATGTTTAAAATTAAAGAGAACTGGAATGTTTACATTTGATGTTATCTTTATACTTGTTTTTGTGAGCATCACTTATTAAAGAAACCATGGTCAATTAATGGACAGATATCTGATAAATAGACTCAATTTGAGCCTATTGGAATAGCTGAGAATACATCTATATATATAAATGTGAAATACCACTCACTGATAAATCACCAGATCTCCCAAATGATTAAAGATACAAACCTGAAATTTGGTAGATCTGTTCCTCTTGGCATCTAGGCACTCACTAAGAAAGAATTTTTAAAAATATTAATTTTTATGTGAGTTATTTCATCTTTTTAATTCCAGAGGTTGTGATTGGACAAAATATGGTTTATTTCCTTTCTCCTGATTTGAGGACTTTTGCAGCCTCTCCTGATTGGAGGGCTTTTGCAGCCTCTCCTGATTGGAGGACTTTTGCAGCCTCTCCTGATAGGAGAGCTTCCATTTGATTTTGAATTTTTCATTGAACAGTACTAATAGGGTGGGGGGTGAGAAGCAGCAGGGCAGAAACTACTTCTCCATGCCAGAAAACTGCTTGGAGGCTGTGATTGAACCAGTACCTATGGCAGCAATGGAGGTGAGTGCAAAAACAAGGGGGACAGGGCCAGACAAGGCCTCAAAAGAGCTGAGAAATCTACTGAGTCATCTTTGCTCTTTTTTTTACTGTTTGAATAAAGATTCTGAAAAGACTTACAGTGTCTGGCTTTCTCCCCCTCCTAACCTATCTCTCCTTCTTTGCAAAAAATGGTGGGGGTGGGGGAGGCCTACTGAGCCCTCATAGCTCTTTTTTTACTGTTTAAGTAAAGATACTGAAAAGACTTACAGTGTCTAGCTTTCCTCCCCTCCAAAAAAACCCTATCACTCTCCTTCTGTGCAAAAAACACCAGTGGTGGAGCGGGGAGGTCGAACAAGGCTTACAAAGTGCTTTCGGATGTCTACCTTTTTCAAGGCCTCTCCTCCTCCACAGGGCACGTGTGGCTAATTAAACCAAACCCGTAGCAGAACATGGGTATCAATAGCATTCATAATCATAAAGTACATTCATCCTGTCATGTTCATAGAAGCATAAGATTCATTCATAGTCATAAAGTACATTCATCTTGTCAGGTATGTATAAGCATAAGATTCATTCATAATCATAAAGTACATTCATCTTGTCAAGTACAAATAAGCATAAGATACATTCATGATTATAAAGTACATTCATCTTGTTAAGTGCATATAAGAAAAAGATACATTCATGATCATAAAGTACATTCATCTTGTCAAGTACATATAAGCATAAGATACATTCATGATCATAAAGTACCTTCGTCTTATCATGTACATAAAAGCTGCAATCAACAAACCACAATCTTAATCATCAATACAAACACAACCATAAAGTACATTCATTATGTCATCATGTTATAAAGTACAATCATCATGTCACAAAACACTGTCCTCATGCCATGCAGTACATTTTTGTGATACGGTACATTTTTGTAATGGGTTTAGAACAGTTGTAGGATACTAATAATCAACCTACAAGTCAAAACAGGGGTACTAAATGAGCAGCTATTTTATATTGTAAGATGTACGCCATCTTGCCATGGGACAATCCACCACAGAACAATTCACATCGGGGTAGTGCACCGCCACTGTTTCTTTGACATTATTTTAACTTTTGTCATTCGCATTTCATTTTGTCGCTCCTTCGGCATCCTTTCTTTAATGATTCTATCCCACCTTTTCTTTGATATTTGGGCAACTCTTGTCCCATGGCAAGTTTTCCTGTGGTGAGTTGGCATGGCGAATTGGCCACGGTGAGTTGTCGTAGACCTGATTGTGTGGCTACAGGAAATGTAGAAATTGACGTTTCTCTCTTTTAAGATATTCCTTTTCAGTCCACTGACTTCCAACCGTTGCTGTGTTTTGAGTCTCTTCCAACCTGTCTATATACATCTCAAATTTGTTGTTCAGTTGCTCAGTCATGTCCGACTCTTTGCGACCCCATGGACCCCAGCCCGCCAGGCCTCGCTGCCCCTCCCAGCCTCATGCAGTCTGCCCAAACTCATGCCTGTTGCCTCGGTGACACCATCCAGCCATCTGATTCTTTGCTCTTCCCTTCTTCTCATTTAGCCTCCCCTCTTTCCCACAATTGCAGACTTTTCTAAGGAGTCCTCTCTTCTCCTTGGGTGGCAAAAATATCTGAGTCTCAGCTTCAACATTTGTCCTCCTAAGGAACAATCAGGGTAGATTTCTTCCAGGACTAGCTGATTTGACTGCCCTGCAGTCCAAGGGAGTCTCCAGCACCACAACTCAAAGGCCTCGATTCTAGGTCTGCCATTGCTTTCCTACATCTCAAATAACACCATGTAATTCAGGATGTTGAAGTCTCCAGGATGACACTTCTGAATGATGAGACTTTTGGAAACATCCTCTTGTCCTTGGCCTCTGTCCAAAGTGGCTCCTGGACTCTGTACTTGCAATGCAGGGTGAGTCTTTCCTCTCCTATTAAGGTTGTCCCACCATGAGTCGCCTTTTCCTTGCTCTCTTGATGTTTCATCCTTCCCCAAGGACAAACCACTGATCTGCACAGCTTGAAAGACAGGAGGATGAAAAGACTTGCTCCTCTTATGGAAAAATAAACGATAGGTCTCGGTAGATATATCAAACATATCTCTATGCCATTCAAGAGGATTCATGGCAGTTGGCATAAAAAGAAGTCCTGAATGGTTGACCTCAATGAATCCAGCTGGAGTATCAGGCTGACTTCTAAGTAACTGATCAATATCAGCAGTCGATGAAAGATGCTTTAATAGAAAGGTGCTGAGCAAACTTTGAACTATAGATAGCAAGCTTAATTCAATGTGGAAACTATCATTGTTTTGTTTTGTTTGGCTGAGAGAGAATTAATTCTCTCTCTCAGGATGAAAAGTTGGAGAGGACTTTGGACATCTTCTAGTCCCCACAATGCAAGAAACCATACTGATAGACACCTCCAGTGAAGAGGTCATTACCTCTCAGGATAGTTTGATCCTGTCAAATTCCTTTCCCTCCCTTTCCAGTTTAGAAGTGGAACAAGCAATTGTCCACCCGGAATTTGCCATGCTTGGGGGTAGTTGGGTGGATGAGCTATTCAAACTAATAAGACAGTAGAATGCTTAGGTATGCTTATCGAATGTGGCTTCCCATGTGACACACAGCGAGGCAGACGAGATAGTCACCAGTGAGACAACTGGGTCCAAAGGCGTTTCCTGAAGAAGTCATCGGCTGAACTGCGCAGGACATCCCAAGATGCTTAGTTTTTGCATTGCACACCTCAGCGTGGGTTCTGTTCTTCTGTTGTTCCAAAGAATCTAAATAAACAGCTTTACTCTTAGGAGTGGACTGTTGTGAATTCAAAGGAAAATGCAGAGAACATGATGGATCCATTATTAAACAGCTCCTACTTTCAGGGTTTTTTTCCCCACTGATATCCCATCTTCTGGAAGAACTTTGAAGAATTCTGCAATATCCTCTCATTTCTCCATGGTATCCATGACATCCCTCAAGATGTCAGCTCTTCTAGGAAACCAAAGCCATGGAGGATAATACTGTCAAAGTTCCCATATTCCTCTCCCTCAAAGTAATTGAGACAGTAATCCATTATAACAGTTCATTGATTTATTAGAGAGGTAACATCAGGCAAAACACAGACTCCAGAAAGGAAATGCTGAAATTAGCAATTCAAAACTTTCAATACACAATATTAAGGCAGAAGTTTCTCCAGCCCAGCCTCCTGTCCCAGGATATCTATAGTTTTGCCTGTGGAATAGAATAGTTGTCATGGTTACTGAGGTGTGTGTGTGTGCGTGCGTGTGTGTCCAGACTAGATAAAACATTAGTAGTTACCCATAACAATTTACTTTCCCCACAGTGTATACTCCTTTCTTCTCCTCTATCCATAAATGATAAATTCTCCTTAAAGGAACAGGCAGCATTTTCACTTAAGCTGATCCAGGAGGAATTTGACAAATACTACTTTTATGATAAACCTATTTTGTGAAGGATAACACATATATTCCTTTAATAAAATGATGAACATTCAGTATCCATTTTCTTCCTTAGCTTTACTAGTCTCCAAACTGAATGCAATTTTTTTCTCTATGTCTTTCCTTGCTTCAAAGACACAACCAGGATTGCATAGATTTATGAGTTTCCTGCTAAGACAGCCTTGCTGATAGTTGTCTCTTGAGAAACTGAGACAAAGCTTCAGCTCACTGCTTCTTCTGCTCAGTTCAGCATCCCCAAACTTAATTGGAATTTCTTTCGGATAGACTGAGAAGTTAAAAGAAAAAGTCCTAGAAGACAATGTCAAATAATTGCTATCCTGGGTCCATCCATGTATATTTGTCACTAGACTGAAGGCCTAGGATTGTCACTAGGTTCACAAGATTGTTTACTTATTTCACCATTTCTATATTCCATATTTAAAACAATGCTGGACAGACGTTGCTGGCATTTTGTATGTAAAGCTCCCTTCTGATTTCTAAGTTGGGTCTTTTGGTCTCTGAAATCTTCTAGACTCAGACTTCGACTCACTTCTCTCTGTTGGGAGATGTTTTTATAAGCACTTTTAAAAGACCTGCATGATGGCAGTTCATTATCTCTGCAGAGTCCAAGGATGACTGAACACAAAAATGAAGATGAGCAAAGGATCTGTTTGGACCAGGAATGGCGAATTGAAAGGTAATGTATTAAGGAAGAATTTAGTTTACCTATTACGACAGTTTTCTACAAAGAATGTTGTGTGTATTTGTGTGTGTGTGTGTTTCTGTCTCTATCTTTGCTTTTATCTCCACCTCCTATCTCCATGTCCATGTCCATGTCCATGTCCATCTCTCCATCTCATTTCCTTCTCCATCTCCATCTCTCCATCTCTCCATCTCCATTTCTATCTCCTTCTCCATCTCCATCTCTCTCTACCTGATTACATGGAGTGGCATACTAATCCATTAATTCCTCACTTGTAGGGGAAAACAGCCTATCTAAGTTGATCTACAAGCTCTAATTGCAGGACTGTCTTGATGCCTTTGTATCTCAGAGAAGATACGTCTCTAAGCCATTTTTTTCAGATTCCCAAGGGTTAGTACAGCCCTGAGCATTTGTACTGGGAATTCTCTAAAACTGCCTGTGGAGAACATGTCCTTTCTCTACTAATTCTGGGTCTCTGATGTTATCGTCCTGGCAACGCTGAGCTTGAGATAATGCACTTGCTTAGCTTCCTAATTTCTTCCTTAGAATGCATTGCAATTAAGAGCTATGAACTTCTGTTAAATTTTTACAAAGGTTTTTTTATATACGTATTAAAAATTGCACTCTCCCTGTGCTATTTTGAACCCCTTCCCCGGTTGACAAGACTTCTATGCTGGGATATAATGACCCAGAATTCATTCTGTTACTCTAATGAGTTGTTTGCCTGATAGTTGAAGGGACGTACTGCACGTTTCCCGTAATGTTTATATGAATAAAACGAAATCTACTTTACTTCTACAATTATATTTCTCTGTCTCCAACAACAACAACCCTGCATGGTGGCAGTTCACTAAATCTCTGGAGCACAAGGATAGCTGAAGGCAATGACTATATGGGCAGCTCTTTATAAAAAGAGGAAAAAAATGAATATAGAGTAGTGAAATAGTTTCTTTCTTTGCTGGACTGTTAAACGTGACAATGGTTTCACAATACAAATTCTCCAGAAATAACTAGATTCAATCTTCTAGAATGTCCTTAAAACATTTTTTTAAAAGAAGACCTATCAAATTTTAACATTTGAAGCTATTTCTCTCATATGTACATCCATTATTTAATTACTGAATATGGCCCTCACTGCATTTATTTCATCCCACCTGGTTTATTTTATTTTCTCCCTTCATATCATTTACAAATTTTGGGTGTCGAGAGGTATTCTGAACTGATAACTGCTTGACTTGCCTTAGGAAGGAAACCTATCCCCATTTTCCACCAAAACATTTGATCATTTTGTTCTCAGGTACATTCTGTGATATAAGGAGACCACTGGTTGGAAAGCTATCCCATCCAGATATCCAATTACTCCATGTTCCTTGCACAGCATCAAATGTCCTGACTAATTTAGAAGCTGGCTGCATCTCTGTTGGGGTCCACCTAAAATCTCTTTGTCTTCTCACGATTTGGTCGAAACAAAGTCTCACTTCATCACACTCTATTAGATAGGTGTATCTCAATCTCCAAGGAGGCAAATAGATTCTAATTTGGCACATTATGGTTTCCCACTCCTGGCTAGGCCATTACTTGGCCTAGATAAAGTCATGGCTGTCAGGCGTGAAAGAACGGATCCACCTGTGAAGGTGCAATCAAATTGAGCTATTGCTACTCATGCTTATGCACAGGAATCTTCTCAACTTGTGGTTAGCACCTGTTAGAAGTTAGATGAAGGTCCACGGAATTCAAGGGAGATTGAACTTTGTTGACTTGTGATTATGTAGAGATTCTAGGGTGATTCCTTTTTTAATTCCACTTCCCCCAGGTTCTGCCACTTCTTCCCTTACAGGAACTATACTTAAATAGAAAATTTGGGATTCAGATCTTCTAAATGAGAGGAACAATCTTTTTCATCCTTACTGGGGTATAATTGCAGGCCCCTCAAAGATGATTCCTAGATATTACTATAACATCATCGTCCTCATGATGTAAAAAAAGATGTTGAGAATCTAGAAAGGACCAGAGGCTAAAACATATAAAGAACGGTTGCTGGAATTGAGTATGTCCAGTTTAATGACAAGAAGGACTAAGGGGGACATGATAGCAGTGTTCCAATATCTCAGGGACTGCCACAAACAAGAGGGAGTCAAGGTATTTTCCAAAGTCCCCAATGCAGGACAAGAAGCAACGGATGGAAGCTAATCAAGGAGAGAAACAACCTTGAACTAAGGAGAAACTTTCTGATAGTGAGATCAATTCATCAGTGGAATGACTCGCCTCCAGAAGTTGTGACTGCTTCAACACAGGAAGATTTCAAGAAGAGATCGGACAGCCCTTTGTCTGAAATGGTATAGGATTTCCTGCCTGAGCAGGGGGTTGGACTAGAAGACCTCAAAAGATCCCTTCCAACTCTGCTATTCTGTTATTGGAAGCTTCTGACCTTCTCTCTACCCCTTGACTCTTGGATCAAGAGGATATTTAGTTCCCTCCTCAAAATTTAACATAGCCAACCACTAAAATGTCAACATATTCTTAGCAATAGCAGTGCTTTGTGTGAAATCTGTTGCTATGCCCCTCTCGTTACTAATGGTTTCAGTTTTGATTTTCTTATGTTTGCAAAATATTGTGTGTTTGTTTTATTGGGCCAGGACCATAAATACCTAAACCAACATTTTATTTTCATTGAATTCCTTTCCTGATGAACTGCAATTTCTGTTTGACCTACTTCTGCATCAGTACATATATCTTTCCCAAAATATCTGCGAGAAAAATTATGCTCCTTCTCATGCATTATTTTCCTAATGAGCATAGTCTTCACCCCGTACATGTTTTGCAACTAATTTCTCTCTCCCTTCCCCCCATTTCATTATAAATTGCGTTTCTCCTAATTTCGTTTTGGGAGGGAAGATGAGGGAGCTGTCAGCCGCATTGCAAAATTTTGAAAAGTGTACGTCTTGGGACATTGAAAATTGGTTTATAAATATAAAACTCTGAAAGAATGAATTCCTCATCCATCTCTTTGGAGAGGTGAGTAAAAGTATTATGTAGCCAAGGCTCGAATGCCATGGAAATTCAATTTACCGCTGCCTTGCCTGTATTTTTAACCGGGTTACATATTTTGAGTGTATTGATCTAAAATACGAGGAGGATAGGGAAATACAGGGTCCCTTGCTCAGATGAGCAACCATATAAATGGAATAAATAGATGATTTACAAGACGATGCTGCAGATATTGACAAGGAAATGTCTCATATGTGGTGACTTCTGTATTAGAAGATTCAGAAAGGAACAATATACTTTTAGGTGGGGAGAAAATCTCTCCTTGTTTCTTTGAAATTCTTGGATCTTGTCTAGGTTCTCTGACTGGAAAAGAGATGATGGATTGGTTTTTTCCGTAGTTGATTGGCCCCCTCTGACTTATGGTTGAGCATCATCTGTGATGGATGGGAGGTGTCAATATTACTTACTGAAGGCTTACTTATTATCTAAGCAGGTCACTGTTGTAAGAGATGAGACGGGTCTCAGGAGGAGAGAGAGAGAAAGAGACAGAGAGAGAGAGAGAGAGACAGAGAGAGAGAGAGAGAGAGAGAGAGAGAGAGAGAGACAGAGACAGAGACAGAGAGAGACAGAGAGAGACAGAGAGAGA
>JANHFO010009056.1:11580-26255 GCA_032468095.1 Pareas carinatus | reverse complement strand
TGTAATTCTCTTTACATGGGTCTCCCCTTGGGACGCATCCGGAAGCTCCAACTGGTACAAAATGCGGCCACGCGGGGGATTATGGGGGCCAGTGGCAGGACCCATGTGACCCCCCTCCTGCGCGAATTGCATTGGTTGCCTGTGGATTTCCGGGTGCATTTCAAGGTGCTTGTTATGACCTTTAAAACGCTCCATGGCTTAGGACCCAGCTATCTACAGGACCACATTCTGTTAGCAAATACCTCCCACCGACTGGTACACTCCCACAGAGAGGGCTTCCTCAAGGTGCCGTCAGCCAAACAATGCTGGCTGCCGACCCCCAGGGAGAGAGCCTTCTCTATGGTGGCTCCCAACCTCTGGAACGACCTCCCCCCGGAGATTCGTACTATCCTCGACCTCCATGCTTTCCTTAAACACCCATCTTTTTATCCAGTCCAGTTTGGCCTAATCCACACCACTTCCATGCCAAAACATGCTTTAATTTTAAAAAAATTTAAATTTTAGATTTGGTTCAAATAAGTTTAATATTGCAATTTTTTTACATTTTAGCCATTGAATTAATATTATTTTTAAATTCATTCTTAAATTTGCTGTATGTCTTACATGTTTTTAGATGGTTGTGCACCGCCCTGGGTCCCTTCGAGGAGAAGGGTGGTATAAAAAGTGAAACAAACAAACAAACAAACAAACAAACAAATAAATAAATGAATAGAATGTTGGCAATAAAGAAGTTATATAGTCAATTTCTACAAAATATTGAGGGAAAAGTGGATAAATGCAAAACTTGGCAATGACTTACAATTATAACATTAAAAAAAGAGAAAAGTTTAATTATGGCAGTTCAATAGCAAGCTTTCAAACTAATACAATCAAGGTCATAATTGAAAAATCATCAAATGATTCAAAGTGCAGATTGTGCTAAGATGCAGAAGAAATAACAGCTCATTTACTCAGCTCATCTAAGAAGATTGCACAAACTGATTGTAAAGAATGACATAACACAGGTGCCCAAATGATTAATTAGCACATCTATAATGTTCCAGTAATAAAAAATTGGTGGGAACATTTTAACAATTTGAAGAAGTGATTGAAATTAGCAAGTTAACATACTCTGAGATTTCTGAATACAGACTGTTAAGGTCTTGGCTCATAACACACCAGATATAACTATGATTGAAAAGAAGAAGGTGTGACAATACCAGAGGATAAGTAGAATAGAAGACAAAGAACTGGAGAAAATCACAAAATATTAAGATCTGAAAATTGAAATTGAAAGATTATGGCATAAATCAGCTGTAGTGGTCCCAGAAGTTACTGGCAGTTAGAAAATCTGCACTTTGATAAAAAATTTCATCTGTCTATTATAAAAGGCCACACTATTTGGATCTGCAAATATACCATCCAATACACTACAACATCCTTAATTTCCCTCCCTCTCTCCCCACCTCTCACACAGACACAAACGAGGTAAAATACAACCCTCACATATTCATTACCAGTTTAAGTTGTTATTATTCCTAATACTTCTAATTTCCCATCTTTGTAAAACTCAAGATGGTATATATGATATTTCTGTCTGTATAATGTGTTTCTTAGAAATGCATGCAAGAAAGGAGAAATAAATATGACAAATAATCAAAAATAAATTAAGAAAGTAATGCATACATTTACATGAAATGCAATTGGAAGTTAGATCTTTGAACTTTGAATTGTATCATAAAAATACAGATTCTTTATAGAATTCTTGCTTAAATAAAACTGTGCCTTTTGTTCTGTATTCAGTGGTACGAACAGTTAGATCCTGATATTCTTAGCTGAAAAATAATGCCTAAAACAAATTGCATGTTTGTATAAGAAGCAGGCAGATAAATTAAATATATTTTGGGTTAGTGTTTAAAAAAACATATACTAAGGAGATATTATTATTAAATGAAATTATTATTATTATTATTATAAAAAAATTTCAAAAATGTCAACTGCCCTACTAGAGGAAAAAATATTTTAGACCACTGCTATACAACACTAAAAAATGCTTATAGGTCCATACTACAAGCAAACTCTGATCACTGTGTGATTCATCATGTACCTATTTATAGACAAAGGGTTAAAACTATAAAACCAACAATCAAATCAGTAAAATCTTGGACTGAAGAAGCAAAGATAATGCTACAGGCTTGTCTTGATTGCACAGACTGGAGCGTTTTTGAAGATACTCTGCAGAGTTGGATGAACTTACTGATACTATTACATCATGTTAGGTTCTGTGAAGACCTATATGTACCGACGAAAAACCTGAAAATACACTATAATAACAAACTCTGGTTTACAGCTAAACTAAAGCAGTTATATGCCATGCCAAAAAGGAAGCCTAAAGGAAAGGAGATAGAATTCTGTACAATCAGGCCAGAAATGTATTAACAAGAGAGATCAGAGCAGCAAAAAGAAACTACTCTGAATGACGGAGCAATATGTGGAAAACTATTAAAAATATCACTGGTTACAGCAAACCCCCATCACAGGCCAAAGGGAATTGACAACTAGCAGATGACCTGAATATGTTTTACTGCAGGTTTGAGAGAAAATCACTGTCAACTATAGCCACCACCTCCACCTCAGAAACACCAGCACCTCAGAAACACCAGCAACAGCCAACCCTCCCACAATAGGTCCCATTCTCTTGAGCGAGCCTCTTCTGGTGATCACAGAAAAGATCTATTTCATTGACAAAAAATGGGAAAAGCACCAGGCCCAGACAATGTAACTCCTGCATGCCTGAAAGCTTGGACTGACCAACTGGTACCAATCTCCACCCACATCTTTAATAAATCACTAGAGATGTGGCATGTTCCTTCTTGCTTCAAACAATCTACTATCATCCCAGTGCTGAAGAAATGACTACAGCCCAATTGCTCTGATATCTGTAGTTATGCAAACTTTTGAAAAGTTAGTGATAGTCCACCTGAAAACCATCACAGGTCAACTGCTAGACCCATTGCAATTTGCTTACCATGCAAACAGATCAGCAGATAATGCTGTTAATATGGCTCTACATTACATACTTCAACACCTTGAATCTTCAAGGATCTACCCAAGAATCCTTTTTGTGGACTTCAGTTAAGCATTCAATATCATCATTTCAGATATTCTTCTAACCAAACTGACCCAACTAGCCATGCCTGCCCATACCTTTAAATGGATTATAAACTTTCTAACAGACAAAAAGCAACGTGTAAAACTAGGCAAAATATCATCTGCATATATCTAAGGCAGCACAGGGAATCTATTCTGTATTTGGAATAAGATACATGGCTTAGTTTTGAATCATTTATGTGATTTGAAAAGTCAGTTTTGTATGAAAATGAAGAAAAAATCTTACAAATGTGCAATCCAGATTTTGGACAAATTCTGTCACTGATCTGTGCAATCCAATATTTGAATGGCATATAGAAGGGAGAAAATATGTTTTTACTGTGTTGCAAAGAAATATACCTTATAATTGTCTGTTGGTCAGGGGAGGATAAGTACACATTATTCAACAATCTTCAGGAGAGTGGTCAATGAATAGGATGCTCACGATATTGATAGAAACAGCCTCTCGTTTTCAAAAGAAAGATGATAATAATGACTAATAGCAAACTGAAAGAGTAGGGACATCACATAACTATGTCCAGTATGCCAAATAATTCCTGTGCTGCAGTGTGTTAGTACACAAGAAGCTTGTGAAAAGCCATGATTAGAATATATACGTGCAAATATGCTTCAAAATCAATGATTTAAATTTGATGCCCAAACATCTTTCCTTCTTCTCCCAACATCTATCTGCAGACAATAGAGGTTTATGGAGTGGATCAACTAAGCAATAATATACATGTAAAGGTTCTCACAGGATCAATGTTTCAAATCCACATGGAAGAATTTTGTTCCTCATTCTAACCAGACATTCCTTCTGAGAAATGGAATGACCAGGGCATGCCACAGTTTCCATAGTCATATTGTATTTGTACAAAAGTACACAAATACACACATTCAATTTCTTTGGTTCAAACATAGCAAGAAGAAAATATATTCCTAGCAACACCCCAGTTTTCTGATCACCAGAGGACCTCTTGCTGGTTGGTAGGTCATGGCAGATGCCTGGAAGCTTTTTTCCACTACAATTCAGAAGTTTTAATGTTTTAAAAATATTACAATCTAATTTCCGTAAGTGTTACCATCTGGAGGGATCATAATTAATTTCCCTATGTACAGCAATTTATTGCATGGCCTTTTATTAAAAAAATACTGATATAGATAAGAAAGTTTCGAATAGCTAGGGAGGTGAGGTGTAGAAATCTCCTGCCTGAAATTTATATAATTAGAAAATTAAGTTTTCCTTTCATGTCAATCATAAGAGTTTTCATCGTCTCTCATCTCTTAGGTTTGTACCACTTTTCACAGCTGCAGGCCATGAAACTAATTTTGGAAATAGGCCTAGGCAACCATGTCCAATATGAACCACTGGATATATTTTAAATCTATTCATGTCAGAAGATAATTTATATTTTACAAAATGATGTCATGCATTAGTACTAAGGTTCTCCATGTCCTTATGATCTACAAGAAAAAGAGTAAAATATATAACAGCTGTTTTTTTTAAAAAATTAAATAAAATTAACAACCAAATATGTCATCCTGATGCTTGCATTAATAAATTTATTTTATTTTATTGTCAATAATAATGGGAATGATTTACCCTTAGTTTCCAGAATTCCTCCTACCCCAGTTTTCCACTTTAGTTGACAGTTTTTGGATCTGCCATAATCACACCCCTAGACTGTTGCAATGCATTGTGCATGCTGTTGTCTCTGAAAACCTCTCAGAAGTTGGAATTTTCCAAAATATAGTGTCTATCTCTTATCAAGAACTTGCTGCACAGTTGCAAGTAAGTCCCTGAGTACAATTCAAAGTGCTGTGTTTAACCTATGTGTGGCCATTATAGTTTTAAACTTTTATGGCCTGTCACCTGGGCACCTTTAATCTGAATCAACCTCTCTGAAGCACTTCTATGCTATTAATGTGCCATTTCTGGAAAGGGAAAGTGAGGCCATGAAACATGAAGCTGATTTTTTGTGATGACCCAGTCTTCTAGGATACCCTTTCACTGAAGGTGAGACTAGCTCTATCATTAATACTCTTCTTGAACCTTATTAATCCTGTGCTGCTTCAGAGAGCTTCGGTGTGAATTATGTTGCTTTTGGAATTATGTGATTTTTTTATTTTATTGTAATTTAATCAAAACTTCTTTTACCAGGAATGTTTTGATCTTGTCTTATGATTGAATTGCTAAGCCATAAGATATGTGGCAAAACCAATAAGTAAGCAAGTGTGGAAGTATATGCTTCTTTCCTAGATGCTACTTTTTATCTACCCTTTGCCTAGGATTGGCACATTTGTTTGTTTTAATCATTTTAATCAGGATTTTATGCCTTTACATTGCGTGTTTTCATTTTTTTGTTGTTATTTGACTGTTGTACACTGCCCACAGTCATGTTTTGTGAAATGAATTATATAAGTAAATAAGTAAAAATAAAGCAAGTCTAAATCTGCTTAGTTTTTTTTTTAAAAGCAGTCACAGTCAGCTAGGTGCTTTGTCATATTTGAAACCCAAGATCAAGCTGACTTTTAATATAGTAGTACACTATATTGAATGTAGTGTGGAGTTTTTTAATGTAACTATTTATGCATAAAATCCACTTCTTCCTGTGTCACACAGGGAGGAAAGTGTCATAAATATGCTTTAATAAGAGAAAGACACAGGGAACCATGAACATCATCTGAGTGCCAAAGAATCAGAGAAGGAAGTTCTTTGACCCTGAGAAAAGGCGATGAAAGGAACAGGAAACATTTTCACAAACATTCACATCATTTGCCATCTGGCAACAAACCACACAAGAATTAGAACTGAAAGTCAATTGGAGCTTTTTAGCTACAGAAAAAGCATTAGCAGGGTCTGTATCTGAAGGGCCTTCTTCCCAGTTGTAGCTGACATGCCATGCAGTGTGCAAAAATGGTTGTTTTATCTACAGACCCTACAAAGTGTATTAAAAACCACTCTTCAGTGAAGATACATCTTAGTATTTCTTTGAATTCCCTTATTTTTATTTATTTATACAATTTATGTCCAACACTTTCATTATTCAAAACAATCTGTTTTTATGTAGACTTGCTAAATATATTTTATGGTTGTCTAAAAGCTTGCTTGAATAGAAGTAATTTCATATATACCGTGTTTCTCTGAAAATAAGACACTGTCTTATATTAATTTTTGCACCCAAAGATGCGCTAGGTCTTATTTTCAGGGAATGTCTTATTTTTCCACCATGGCCACCCAGAACCGGAAGTCCGAGGCCTTATTATCGGGGAGGTCTTATTTTCGAGGAATGCCTTATATTTCAGTGAGAGGTAAAACTGTAAGTAGGTCTTATTTTTGGAGGATGTCTTACTTTCGTGGAAACAGGGTATTATAAAGATCTACTCTTAAAGATAGTGTGGTGAAAAAGTCAATAATCAAAACTTAGATTGGAATTGGTTGTAAGCTCATAGGCCATGTAAGACCACATAAAGGAACAAGAGAGTATCTCACACAAGTAATCAATATGGTGTTCATAAGTAAAGTATTAACCAAAATAAAATTAGTGCACCTTGCATAGAGCAGCATCTATCTAGCACTTTCCAAAGTATTTTGATAGAATTTGAACTCCTGCTTCTTAGTCAAGTCCAAAATTAAATGAGGAAACTGTGTAATGTGGACAGTAAACGAAGCAGAGGCTAGTTCTGTCAAACATTTGTGTTTTTATTGAACAGTTCACTCTCGCTAAGAACCAGCAACTGACAGCCTCAAAAACCCTGTTGCTGTCAGATTTAACTTTCCCCTCATAGCTTCTGATTTTTCATCACTCTGCTCTAGCTCTCACCTTTGGGGAGGAGCTTTGATCAATCGGCTCCAAAACGCTTGCAGGCTAGTATTCCAACACCCCTTTCCCCTAGATGATGATGATGATGATTTAGACTTATATACTGCTTAACAGTGCTTTGCAGTACGCTCTAAGTGGTTTACACAGTCAGCATATTGCCCTCAACAATCTGAGTTCTCATTTTACCGACCTCGGAAGAATGGAAGGCTGAGTCAACCTTGAGCCAGTGAGAATAAAACTGCTGAACTTTTGATGGCTAATGGCCGATGGCAGACAGCAGAAATAGCCTGCAGTGCTGCTTTTAACCACTGCACCATCCTGGCTCTCTCATCTTCATCTAATTGCAGATGAAGTAATTGAAGTAGGTGGGGCATTGGCAGGCTCTACTGGCCCTGAGCAATTCATTTCCAGTCGGATGCTCAGCCAGGGAGGTCGTGCCTGTCTGAGCCTCCGGAGGTCACCTGGGTAGTTTCTGTGAGACTCCAGGCACAGCCTCCACCAATGCTGGACAAGGAACAGCACCATGGGAGCTGCCGAACAACCACTCTCTGGGTAAGTTGTCATCTTCGTTGTCTATGTGGAAAGGAATAGGGTTGTTTAATGCATTAGATTGAACCTGTGGGCCTGCCCTTCTTAGCTGGTCTATGTGGCACCACCATTTTGTGCCATTGGCCAGGTGCACTACATAAGACCTGGGCCCAGTTATTTCAATAACTTCCCCTAGGAGCCATTTTGGGTGGTTAGTATAATTTCATGCAAGCACCTTGTTCCCCATATTTATGATTCTGACTGTTTCTATCTGAGGGTAGCTAGTGTCTGGGGCATAGGCCGGGTGCAGATGGTCGAACACCATTCTCAACTTACGGCCCATCAGCAATTCTGCTGGACTGCGGCCTGTAGTTTTGCATGGTGTTATATGCTGCCATGTTAGAAATGTATTAATTTTTCCTTGTCATAGACCCAGGCCTTGTCTTCCCAGCACTTCTTTGGCAGAACAAACCATTCGTTCTGCCATTCCATTGGCCGCTGGATTGAAACTTAGAAACTGCTTCAGGGCCCCGGTGATAAATTGCAGGCCATTATCAGACATTATTAGACCAGGCAGATGGATGGTAAATAGGCCATCCAGGACAGCTATAACAGTTTCAGCAGTCATGGCCACCATGAGTTTGATCTCTAGCCACTTAGAGAAGGCATCCACGATCACTAAGAAAGTTTTACCTTGGAATGGGCCTGTGAAATCCAAGTGAAGCCTGAACCTTGAGTCACTACCACCTTGTGGAGGAAGCTCTGGGCACTGCTGGCTTTGATTCCTGGCAACCCAGTTCTGGATGTCTTGGTCCATCTTGGGCCATGTGATCTATTCCTGGATGGCCATTGTGCAAGGCTGCCAGGATTTTAGAATGTAATGATAGTGGCAGCACTACCCTTTCTCCCCATAACAGGGACCCATCCTTGGCCAATAATTCTATTCGTCTGGAGGTGAATGGTTTAAATTCATCTCCTACTGGGAAAGCTGGCCAGCCTTTCCAAACTCAGTTTAAAACTGTCTTTATGGTCTTATCAGCCAGTGATTGCTTTGCAACCTGCTTTGCTGTCCCCAGGCCTGGTTGGCAGCATTCAGTTAGCAGGATAGTGCAATCATTTTGGTCTGCCCCTCTGATGTCTTTAATGAGCATTGGCTCAAGGCATCTGCACGGCCCAGGTCTTTACCTGGCCTGTGCAGTAAGGTATAATTGTAAGCTGCTAGAAACACTGTTCACCTGGTAAATCTTGGGAAGAGAGCTGGTGAAGTGGGTCTATCCCCTGCAATTAGTCTCAATAAAGGTTTGTGGTTCATTATTATGATAAAATGCCTCCCATAGATGTACTCGTGAAAATGTTTCACTCAAGTGACTATGGCTAGTGCCTCTTTGTCAAACTGGTCATAGTTCCTTTCTGGAGTAAAAAGCAATTAGTGGATCTTTTTCTGATAGGAGCTGATGACTCAGTACTGCCACATCTTAAAAGGGGATGCATCACACGTTAAGATTAGAGGCAATGAGGAGATGCAATGGATTAATAAGATGTCATCAGTTAACAGGCTCTTGACCCTAATATATGCCTCCTCTTCCTTAGGTCCCCAATGCCAGATGGATTTTTTATCAGCAGTTTATGTAGTGGCTCTGCTATGGCTGCCTTTTGATTTAGGAACACATTATAAAAATTCAACAACCCAAGGAAATATTGTAGTTCAGCCTTATTGTTTGATCTGGGGACATTCTTGGCCCCTTTGACTTTTTCCAGTGTTGGGTGGATTCCCTGTCCATCAATCCTAAGTCCTAGAAATTCAACTCCAGGCACCCCAATTTGGCATTTGCTGCTTTTGAGCTTAAGACTGGTTTCTCTGAATTTCAGTAATACTTCCCTTAATCAAGAATCCAGTTGCCCTCTGTCTTTGGCCATAATTAGCATGTGATCAAAGTAGGGTATTACCCCAGAAATTTTGTATAATAGCCACTTCATCAGCCGCTCCTGGGGCAATGCTGATTCCGAACTGGAGACATGTACACTTGAAGACACCTCTGTGAGTCACTGTAGTTTGGACTGCAGCTGCAACATCATCTACCGGCAGCTGCTGGTAGGCCTGGACCATGTCTAACTTTGCAAAAATTGATCCTGGCATAGAGAATGCAATAAGTACTGAATCACTGGCACTGGATAAACACTTTTTGGAGCGCTTTGTTCAGTGTGAATAATCAGTACAAATGCACACCGAGCCATCTCCTTTGACTGGAGTGACTATTGGGGTCTCTCATTTTGCATGATCAGTAGGGACTAGTACAGTCTGTCTGATCAGCTTGTCCAATTCTTTGTCTAATTTAGGACGGAGGGCAAATGGGACTTTCCTGGCCTTAATTCTGATTGGAGGTATTTGTGAGTCTAGGTTTAAGGAAATTGGGGTGCCCCGGTACTTGCTCAAGGTACTGTCAAAAATGTCTCGGAAGACCTCGATGAGGTTATTGTTCCACTGCTCTGCCAAATAATTGATCCTAGTGAGTTCAGGAACCAAGGTCTCAAATCACTCTAGTCCCAGCAAGGTTAGCAGTCCCCCCACCACCACAATAGTCAGCTGAAGTTCCTCCTTGAAGTCCTTGTAGGCTACTGGAACAAAGCTCTCCCCAAAACTGTGATTTTATTTCCCTGATAGTCTTTCAATTGCAGGTGTTGAGGTATAATATGGCCCCTGGTAAAGTTCGAGTTGATCTGTTTGATTCAGGACGATGAAATCATGGTTATTTCACGATCCCGAGTCCACTTTCATCTTGCATTTTTTGTTGAGAATTTTCACTTCTGCTTGGATTTTGTCCATGGGGTTTGCTTTAATCACGCTGGTATAAATTTTAAATGTCTCAGCAACGCTCCGAGTTGATCAGGGCTTTCTAGGTGGTCGCCGGTCTCTTGCTTGCTTCTGATGGGGTTGCCTCTGGTTGTCGAAATTCTGGCTTGTTATCAGGAAAAGGGCTCTGCAGATTCTCACCAGGTGCCCCTTTTCCCCGCAGCATCGGCAAATCATCTCCTTGAATCTACAAGTAGCACTGGAGTGGTTTCATCCACAGCTTCTGCACGCACAGTTGGGCTCTCCTTGCCTTTTCACCACTTGAAAGACTCCCTCTTCTTCTTCTTGGTCACTACTGTCCTTATTGGATTGTAGGAATTCAGTTTGATGTACTGATATTCCTCAGGTTCTCGACTTCATAGAAGTTGGTGCTTCAACGATGTGCTTCAGGGAGTAGTCGTCGTCGGTTTCTGTGGCAATGGCTTCTTTGATTGCCACCGGAATGTTAAGTTTTTGTTGGCTAGAAGTCGCTGTTGCAGTTTCATGCTGCGTACTCTGAAGATTATCTGTTCTATTAATGCCTCGTCCAGTTTTTCAAACTGACAGTGCTCTGAGGCTTTTTGAAGCATGGCTAAGAACTGGTTTAAACTTTCCCCAATCTTCTGCATCCTTGTTTCTCTGCACATATTTGGATGGCACAGGTGTATAGTGCCCCTGGAGTTAATGTCCTCCAAGGCAACTCTTGCAGCATGCCCAGATCTGCAAGGTTTCTTGTGGTCTCGAAAACCTCGTGGCCACAGTTGTTTAAAAACAGACCCTTTCTCTGTTTTTCAGAGATATCTGACAAGTCTAGGGCATCTATAAAAAATTCGAAGTAGACCATGAAAGTAGTTGAACGGCACAAGGGTCTGATTGGAAGATATTCTGTCTTTCGCAGATGCCAGTTTGTCTGCTCTCATGGCTGCAGTTTGTCATGGTTCTGATTGCCTCAGGGGTCCGAGTTCTTAATGTCCACTGGATCCCACCTTTGTTGCCAGGTATGGAATATCTTCTGATTTTTCATCACTCTGCTCTAGCCCCCACCTTTAGGGAGGAGCTTCAATCAGCCAGCTCCAAAATGTTTGCCGGCTAGGATTCCAACAGAAACCAAGTGAAATTTAGTGATAATTTCTCTCTACCTGTGTGGCATGTAGATAATTTCTTCAGTGGGTTATATTGAAACAATAGATTTATGCTACTGATGTTTGTCAATGAAATACATCTACTTTAATTGTCCACAATTCTGTACTTCAAGAATTTTGTGCTAATAACTTCCAAAATGTTTATGCTGCCTGGAAATTTTGAAAAATGTAATACCACCACATTCAGAGGAGACCAGATTGCAGAAAACTGATCTGAATTCATATATCAGTATCATCATCATCTCTATGTTACCTTAATCAGAATTTTAATTTACTATAGATTATATTTTCTTTTCTTTGTGTTCAGTAGATAAATTCAGATAAACCTGCTGCCCTTTTCACTTCTGATGCCTCAATGCAACTACCCCCCCTTTTCCCCTCCCTCTCTTTTTAAAAATATTCACAGGTTTTTAAGTGTCTGCACTTGGGGTTTATGTTGCCATCTGTTTGAGGGATTATAGCTATTTTTAAACATAACCATCTTGTGTGTGAAATCATTTATTATTGGAGATTTATTTCTAAAAAGTATACATTCAGCATTTACTCATGCTTAAGGGCACATTGCAAGCATTCTCTGACAAAGAAGAAAGTAGGTCATTATCACTTGAAGTCTGAAATATTTGGGAAACCATCATGTTTTGCTACTAGTTATATATTTTATTTCAGAGAGGAACATAGTACTAAAACAGGCACATCAGAGGGATAGGCAAAATGTTAAACAGATGTATGTAACAAGCTGCGAGTTTAAAAGAACAACTGCCATCAAAACAGAAGGAAGGAGGAGTGGATAATTAGTTAACCCGTTCTCTTCTAGAATCTTTCCAGCTTTTCCTCCAACATGCTCTCTATATTTTCTCTGATGGAAAATATATAGAAAAAGGATCTCCCCTTGCCATGTGAAAAATCAGTCAGAGAAAGCCATTTTCATTTGGGAATGACATCAAACTTGTTGGTTTGTTTACTGAAGCCCCACTGATTTTAGTGAAATCATTTGAAATCTGAATTCAGCATTAACTTTCCACAACACTCACCACCATCCAGTAATGGTATGACCTCCCCAAACAAGTGATCTAACACAAAAACCTGCCAATCTTTATATTACAACTTGCTTAGTTGAATGAAGAACATTGTTTAAAGAGATTCAGACTCAAGCTTGCACTCAGGGGTGCTTATCAATATTTGTAACTGTGGAATTCAATCCTCATCCCTATTCTGACATGCATCACAACACTGTTAAAAGGGGCAGAGATTTGAATCATGTGATCAAGAATGCATTTTGAGCTCCGAACAGATGACCTATTCACACTTGCTTTCCATGAAACTTTGTATTGCTTTTTGGGGCAAAGGGGTTGAATAAGGGGTTTCTTTTTATTGCACTCTCTCTTTCTCTTTTTTTAAAAAATATTATTTGAACAGTTGTTATAAAACCAGTTAGTGACAGAGTTTGTTTGCCTTCACCCCATTTTTCTTTTTGTCCAGCTCAAAATGAATATGATGTCATTTTTATTCTTGAAGGCTTCACACAGTGTGCAGTTGAACTGGCATCTTAATGTTTCAGTCTAATGCATATAAACAAATCTCTCTCACTCAGGCATGGACATACAATTTCCTCCTGGAATCTATCAAGTCAGAACATTTTCAACAAATGTATACCTAAGAATGAATTGATTTATATGAATAATTCTCCAAATCATATATTTTTGACTTTTGAATTATAACCTTAGTGTAGGCTACAAAGTCCATGTGTGGCTTTGTAAATAATCACAAGTATAGAGATTATTAGTTTAAATAGCACATTTTAAAATTCAATTTATTTTCAACACCCACTATTCTGCTCCCCTTTCGTGTTTTCTTTGGGCTAAATCTGATGTTTGCAACATGGGAAGAATTGGTGTTGACTTTAGTGAAGGACCCTTGACATCATTATTTTCTTTTATCCAGAACCTTCAGAAGTTGCATAATTGTAGCACATACTGTATTGTGCTGTAGTGGCACAGTGGTTAGAGTGCAGTACTGCATTCTACTTCTGTTAATAGTTGGCTGCCAGTAGGTTCCACAGTCCGACTCCCACTGGCTCAAGGTTGACTCAGCCTTCCATTCTTCTGAGGTCGATCAAATGAGAACTCAGATTGTTTGGGGAAATATGCTGATTTATGTAAACTGCTATAAGCACTGTGAAGCGGTATATAAGTCTGACTGCTATTGCTATGCCAGTATCTGCATAACAAAAAGTGGTTGCCTGCAGTTGTGATGGCCATTGTTCTGAATCCTTAAGCCTTCTCCAAAAGTAAAATGGTGGCCATTGAGAATAGACAGTGTGTCATTGAGAAAACTCGATTGATAATTCTGAATATATGATGAATTTCTGTTTATTGAAACAAGCATTAAAGCAAAAGAAAATGCAAGTCAGTAAGGCCCATTTGGATCAAAGAAACATGAAACTGAATTAAAATTACCATATGCAAAACAAAATACACCTCTCTGTTGTGATTAGTATATTTTATATTTCAAAAGAATTTTCTCTCTTTAAACTAAAAGAATATCTGGGTACTACTCGAACTTTCACAACAACTACAATTCTTCCATAGACTTGGTCTTTCACTAAAAACTCATCTACCTTGTTGTTCTTAGGATATTATATTGTTTAACAGACATCAATACAATTGAACAAGTCCGAAGGTATTTTATGAGAAGAGTACTTCCTCAGTCTGCAATAGAATATTTTATGCCACCAGACTTGAAATTCTGGACCTAGAAATCTTAGAGCTACACTGCCTACGGTCTGACCTAAGCCTAGTACACGAAATTGTCTGTTACAATGTTCTACCTATGAATGAATGCTTCAGTTTCAATCACAATAATGCATGGGCTAACAACAGATACAAACTCAAAGTGAATCGCTCCAGACTTAATTGCAGAAAATATAACTTTAGCAACAGAGTGGTCAATGTCTGGAACTCATTAACTGACACAGTTGTTACATCCCCAAACCCCCAAATCTTTAACCTTAAATTAGGTACCATGGATCTTACTCCATACCTTAGAGGTCTATAAAGCGGCGTGCATAACTGCACTAGCGTGCCTACCATTCCTGTCCTACAGTTCCCATTTATTTGTACTCATTTATTATTATGCATATACTTATACCAGTCTGTACCTATATGTTTATATAGTATATTCCTACTTATACTTGTTTTTCTCATATATGCTTGACTAAATAGA
>JANHFO010009055.1:16074-27945 GCA_032468095.1 Pareas carinatus | reverse complement strand
GGGAGAAACAAAAAAAAGTGTTCAATGTTTGCATTTGTTTTATTTTTCTTATATTGCTATGTATGTGTTTATAAAACTTTTAAATAAAAAAGACTTGTTCTACAGCAAGAAAGGTTGAAAAATCAGGCCCGTCATGTGAGTGGCCCACTTTACGCCATAATGGCTTATGACCATGATAGGCAAACTCCATTATGGTCACAAGTCAAGGACTACCAACATTTAATTCAATGTTTTATTTGAGGCAGCAGATTTTAAATTTGCCACCATTCCCACGCATGGCTCACTCTCAGTATGTCCTGTACGTAAAAAACTCCAATGATATATTCCCGAGTAGACAACAGTGTCATATATAGTTCACACTTGCTTTAAATTATATACTGTGACAATTCATTAATCAATAGTTCCAGAAATTAAAGACCTATTCAAACTGAGGTGAATTGGAAACATGTCTATGAATTTGGAAAGGCCTGGTAATTCTTGTGTCTTATTCATACATGTTTGTTACTTCAATGTGCTATAGTAAATGATGATTGCCTTTTATGAACGAGCCAACTCCATAAACACTCCTCAACTGCAGTAAAATTTAGTGATTATTCTGTATTTTTATTGATTTATTTAACACATTTATATACCTGCTCATCTGTTCAATGAAACTTTGGATGGGGAGCAAAAGAGAAAACAACATAATGCAATTTATCTGAAGCACAATGTCAAGGTCACTGTCAACACACCTTACCAGCATGCCCTCTCCTGCACACATGCCAGGATCCATTAACATCCTGGCCCCAATGCAGGCGTGATGCAGGGCCCCTAGTCATGCAGGCCAACTGAATTTTAAGAAAACATTAGAACACATTGTTTTTAAGTACACTGCCATGTAGGGATGGAGAGAGAAACCAGTTATCTTTCCATAGTAAGCATTTTGAGAAAAGTGTTTCTTTAAAACTATTTCTAAGTAAAATGTCTTTTACTGTGTCAAAAGCACAGTTAGAAATAATTGCTAGAAAGATAGACAGAGAAAGAAATCATAGGGTTTTTTTTTCCTTCCCTGAGCACAAATAAGGCATGTGAAATGTTTCTCTGCTAACAAAGAACATTCTGTGTTATTTCCCAGCCTACAGTCTCTCATAAAATGCCCAAATAGGTTTTATGATGGTTTTCCCCTCCCTCAAATTCTCACCTTTGGGTTGAAACAAGCATGAGAAAGTCCAATGGGTAATTATTTTACAAAAGAATTCAAACCTGGGAGATGTAATGGGGGTGCTTCATCACCCATAACTATAGCTTTATTGCTGTAACACTGCACACAGCAGCAAGGAGAGAGAAATGCCTCCGTTTGCTACGGAGGTAGTTTTTATTGGGGAATTCAAGTGCAGATTCTTTCAAGGGAGGAGGGAAGCATGAAAAATATTGAAGGAGGCTGCTGGAAACATGCACAATTCTCCTCTGCATTAACTTCTACTGGCTTACAGTTAAGAATGTCGCCGAAGGGAGCAAGTCACACCTCAGAAAGGAAGAATGTACTTTTTGGTGTAATATAATCAATAAACCCAGTTGCAGCACCTTCTCAGTGTCTGTTGTGATAAAGATTTAGATTTGTTACCTCTCCGATCAAAAGCAAAAGTGAGTTTTCCTTTCCTTTTGACAAGTTCTCCGTTTGTGTCCTAGAATCTGTATTATGTGACACATCTCTCACTGTCCCAATTTACTGCAAGGGCCAGATTTTGTTCACTCTCCCAGAAGATATTTCTCTTTCTAAAAAAGAGGGCATACTACTCCTATATGAATCAGTAGCTCCAGTTCTGCCACAACGTTTCTTTTCTAAAACCCACTCAGAATAATAATGGGCTAATACTTTTATGATCCCCAATCAAAACAACTTATAAAAGTGTGCAAATCTTAAGTTTTACTTTATTATATTGTTAATAATGTTGACAACAGTGTGAGGTCACAGCTGCCAATTTTTAATTGCTGTCGCCTTTCATACGCATCAAGTTATTCCTGGGGAACCTAGGATGCTGGAAGGCATTGGTGAAGTATATGCAGATTCAAGTAGCTTTATATAATTGACAGATGGAAATATGTCAATTATATAAATATGTCAATATGCAGACTTTCTAAGTGCCATTCAAGATTTTTTGGGCATGGCACCCAGTGTTCCACTAACGACTGGCACCACCACAGCTAGTTTATGCCATAACCTTTCAGTTTCAATTTTCAGATCTTAATGATGCCGATGTCAACCAAAAATGATCTGCAATCTTGTGGTTTAAGCCCAGCTCCACAAGATGGAGTGAGCTCCTGTCACTCGTTCCCTAGCTCCTGCCCACTCAGCAGTTTGAAGGTATACTGTTGAAATTAAATTGAAATTAAATGAAACCTTTATTGTCATTGTACAACATGTGTACAATGAGATTGTCTCCCTTTGTGCACTCCCCCCACAACACATGCAGATGCTACATTGTTACATTTTTGCTTTTTCATTCAAGAATCTGACAGCCCACGGATAAAAACTGCTCTTCAGCCTGTTTTCGTGTGGCTGCCTATGCTTCTGTATCTCCTGCCTGATGGTAGGAGAGTAAAAAAGGACTGACCAGGGTGTGAGTCGTCCCTGAAGATTTTCCTCACTCTTCTAAGGCAATTGGACTTAGCAATGTCATCCAGTGGTCTCAGCGGACAGCCCACAATGTTTTTGGCTGTCCTCACCACCCTCTGTAAAGTCTTTCTGTCCACGACTGTCAAACCAGCATACCACACCGTAATGCAATATGTGAGGACACTTTCAATGGTGGACTGGTAGAAGGTCATCAACTGTTGTTCCACTTTATTTTTTCATAAGACCCTAAAGAAGGGGAGTCTCTGTTGGACCTTTCTGACCACCTGGGTTATGCTGATTTTCCAGCTGAGATCTTCACTGAGATAGACTCACAGGAATTTAAAGGAGGGAACTCTCTCCACACAGTCCCCCTCGATGTAAAGTGGTGCAGGTTCCTCTCTCTTCTTCCGGATGTCTAACACCATCTCCTTTGTCTTGCTGATGTTCAGGTGCAGGTTGTTTTGTATGTAATTCTTGGGTATAAAACAATATTGTGACTAGATAAATGGGTACCACTTTGGTGGAGAAACCTAGCTGCATTTGTAGAGAGTGGAAGCCGACCTAGCTGGACCTAGTCAGATGTAAGGCGTCACAACATAAGATCAGGAGAAGTGAGACCGGTGGAGAAACCTAGAAGAGCAAGCAATCTGAGCACCACTAGTTAGCTGGTGTAAAGCTAATACCACCCCCATGGTGCACCAAGGATAGGCATACAAGCATCAAATAGAATGAATTAGCAACCTTAGAGTGTCAGGACTGCATTGCGTCTAGCATTTGTAGCATTTCCTGACACTGTATGCCATACACTAGATGGATAAATAAATTCAAGTCTTGATATTTCTGAGATTCTTTGTCTTCTATTCCACTATTCCCTGCAATTGCCACATCAATTAGCCATGTTTTCTTCTTTTCAACAACAGTTATATCTGGTGTGTTACATGCCAAGGCTTTATCAGAAATCCAACAATATTTTAACCTGCTCATTTTCAACTACTTTTTCAACTCTATGCTTCCAGCAAATTTTCATTACTTGCATATAAGATTTACAGATGTTCAGGTGATTCATTTTGGTGACTTTCTTATGTCATTATTTATTATTATGTTTGGTTGTGCAGGCAGTCAGATGTTTTGACTGGATTTGTTATCCATATATCAAGTCCTTCCCAAGAACATGAAATAGACAGAGGTTTGACAGCATTAAAGGTATTGTCACAAGATGTAAGCTGTTCCAAGTAAAGCCGCCTTTTGCAATTGACAGGTGGTGATTTTGTTAATGATGTTTAAGTAGCGCTCCAGATGCTTTGGAATTGTACCCATGGCACCACTTACTATTGATACTATCGTTACTTTCTTTTCCCACAATTGTTCTAATTCTATTTGCAGGCCCTTTCATTTTGTGGTTTTCTCCAGTTTTTTCTCTTCTCTTCTGCTGTCTCCAGATGTTGCCACATCCACTATCCAGACTTTTTTTGTCTTTCTTATTCTTACTTGTTAACCCTGGGGTATTATGCAGTAGTGTCTGTCGGTTTGAATTCTAAAGTCCCAGAGCACTTTAGTTTCTTCATTTTCTATGATTTTGTCTACTTGTGGTCCCAAAAGCTCTTGCTTGCGAGCAAATTGTATTTCTTGCAGACATTTCATTGCTAATTTGCTGTGATTGCTGTTATTGTTATTATGGCACTTTAAGAAACTCAAGAGAATTTAACAACAATAACTCTGTGAGGGACATTGGGCTGAAACAAATAGCCCAAATCACCATATGAGCTTTCAGAGCTGTTGATGATCTGGAATCTGAATCTTCCTTGTTATGGTCAAATATTTTAAAAATGAGACCACTCTGGCTCTCATTAACATCAGTGTACCTTCAGCAAGCTTGTGGTTCCAAAACAACCAGAGATAAGTGTTTTTCAAATACACTTAGGTCCTCTATTCTGAATGATTGCTGTAGGAAAAGTGGTACAGAAACAGTAAATGCCTTCGATTCTCTCATTTGGATGGTTGAAATATTCTGTTGTCCAGTGAGACACTATTTATCAAATTTATCTAAGTGAATGAGACAAATTAAATTGCTTTGCTTCCTTTCTTGTTTGGTATTTCTCTTTTTCAATTTTCTGTTCTACAGGCTGAAATAATTTAGGGGGAAGAGATGCTTTTACTGCAGTGCACCATGGATGGTAGTTAAAGAGATCAAACACAATTTTCATTGTAAGTGTGTATTTCTGATTCAATTTGCCACTGCGCTTTAAGCTACTTTCATAGATACATGTGTTTTGCCTGCTTCTAATGAGATATTATAGATCTGCCACAGACTTTGTTCTTTGCATTTATCCAAGGCTCTATTTGAAATACTATCCAGACATATTAGTATGCAAAAAGCTAGGAAGCGTCTAAAGAATGTGAAGGAGCATCTGTTACATATTGAATGTCACTCAGAGGGAACCAGCATTCACAGATGTGAAAACAAAAGCAGAAAGGAGAAATAACAATAAGATTTTGGGGTTTATTTTCAATAATTTTATTGAAGTTTTTATTAAACATAGTAAAAATTAATGCAAACTAAAAGAAAAGAGAAAATAAAAAGGAAAGAGAAATTCAGAAGGTTCAGAGGGAAAAAGAAAAGTAAAAATTTGAAAAGAAAAAAAGACAAAACAATAAAAACAAGTGGCAATCACTACAGCCCTGAAATGGGTACTTTATGGCTCATAAAACACTTCTAGCCTATCTTTCTATTGCAAAACATCACACTGTCTTCCTGGTCACATGACTGCATTTCAGGCATTTGGTACCTCTATGCATTTAACACTGGTTAAGCGCTCTATGATCATGTGATAAGCTTTTTTCAATCTTCTCTGTTGACTTCCCCAGAAAATCAATGGGGAGCTCAGCAGAGAAGCTGTAAATGGAGGGGATGTTGGATTTGTCATCTTTTTCCCCAGCACACTGAGGAAATTCCCCTACCTTTCATGTTGGAGGAATGTCCCTCAAATCTGGTGAAAACATTAGCAAAGGCCAGCATAATGAGAATGCTAATATTTGCTAGCATTTCCCCTTCCTCTATGCTTCCATAGAAAGAGTTAGACTCAGACATAGACTCAGAAAGAGTTCGACTCAGAAAGAGTTCAAAGATTAAGGGAAAATGCTAGTGAACACCAGTGTTCTGGAAGTCTCATAACACTGGCCTTTGCTAGTGTTTTTGCCAGATTTGAGTCCCATTCCTCTAACACATGGGAGGATTAAATATTAATTGATTATATACTTGTTTATCAAATCTTACAGCAAAAGTAGCCTACATTCTAAATCTAAACCTACATTCAAATTGTTTGAAACTTTCTCTAAATCTAAACTCTTTACATTTTGCAAACGGCATATTACTTTAAATTCTTAAAAAACAAATTAAGTGGACTCTTTTGAAGGTCTCTAATATCCATAAAGTTATTAAATTGATTGTTGTCAACTGTGATTAGAGAGTGAGTTTGGTTGGCTATTGTATGGCCTCTGCCATAAAGGTGCTGTCATTATGAGCACTCTTGAGCAATCTCTCATTCTTTAGGGAACCTAGAAGGACTGCTCAATTCTCTGGTCTTTCATTCCTCACAGCAGTCATTGTTTCTACTCGTTCATGGAGATATTTTAGTCAGCCATGACTCATAGTAGAAACTCACAAAATGACAATCAATTTTGCATTACTGCCAAAAACAATGAAAAACATATTTTTTAATTGAATGAATGAACTGTAATTCAGAAATACATAATTTTAATTCTTCCCAATTCCAAGTGGGTATGTTGTATGGAAAGGCTAATTTTATTGTCTTGAACGTAATTGATTATTCTGTTGTTAATATTAATAGAATGAAGATTTTATAAAACAAACAGTTAATGTCCATCCTTATAATGTACCATGATTACAAAACACACCGAGCTTGACAAGCACTTGTATTTGAACTCATGTACAGAACAGTTGAGGGTCCTCAGCAACTACATAATTAAATGAAATGAAAATACCAGATATGACAGGACAGGAAAAGATAAGTGGACAGGAATATTTAACAATAATGTAAAAGTTTCAGCATTTTTGTATCATTTTGCTGATTTATGTCCCTAGATTCTTTATTCATTTGAGTCATAATTGCCTTTAAAAAAAAATCTTGAACCATGTATCTTGGGGTCCAATATTTCTTATTCTCCTGTCTATAAAACAGGGGTGAACAACTCACCAAGGATATGATATTCTCTTGAGAATTTAGTGTGATTTGGATTCTCACTTCATTTGTCACTGAAATATCAAAACTGCCGATAATATTCTAAAGATCTGCTAACATTACAATTTTTTTAAAGGTGACAAATGAAAAAATCTAGCATACAGCCTGGTACTCAAGGGACCACCTGTCTCTCATAGTATCTGCCCAACCAGTTTGATCTGGCAAAGTTGCCACACTGCAGGTTCTATCAATTAAACAATGTCCTCTCTTTGGACCCTGAAAGTGTGCCTTCTCTGTAGCAGCTGTCTGTTTCATTCCTCTGGAATGAGGTTCTCTCTGAAATTAGCACCTGGCAATAGCAATAACACTTAGACTTATATACCACCTGCTTTATACCTGCTTTACAAGCCTAGGTGGTTTACAATGTCAGCATATTGCCCCTAACCTTGGAAGGATGGAAGGCTGAGTCAACTTTGAGCCCCATTAGGATCAAACCCCAGGCTGTAGAGTTTACCACAATACTGCATTCCAAGCAGATAGCTCTCACCATATTGGTGTTTTCAAGGACCTTTAAAGACCTGATGCTTGCACTGTTTTTTGTTGAGGGCAACTGACACTTTAAATTCCCCTCAGGGTTTGTTTTCTTTGCCATCATTGTTCTTTTGTCTTGTGCTTTTTTCCCTTTGGGCATTGCTCTTTCTTTTTCAATGCTTTTAATCATTGTAAATGATTGTCATTATGTCCATTACAGTACAAAGTTTAGATGTATACATGACTTGCAGGTCAAGTTAAATTGCAGAATTTGATATTTTTTTACATCCCATATGGTTTCCCTTTTTCCTAGTATTCCTTTTATAGCATATCAACTGATTGGTGTGCATGTACAGTATTTTAATAGATCATTTAGATTTTTAAGGAGAAAATACATAATGATGGCCAATGTATAATAAGACTCCACAAAATCAGGGTCCAATGTTTACATGGTTGCTCCCAGTCTCTTATCTCCCCTTCGACTGGCTTGACCTAGATTGAACTTTCTAGATATTTGACTAATATAAAAACATATTTTTTGGTTTTTTCAATGTTGCCTTTATTATTTTTATAAATAACTCAAGGCGGCAAACATAATTGATATCTCAAAGGTGCTTTTTTTCAAAGGCAACTGGGCTTTCTTTTTTTCTTGAAGCTTCTTCGATGAGAAGAAGCTTCTTTGATGAGAAGCAAAACATCTTCAAGGAAAAATAAAGAAAGTCCAGTTGCCTTTGAAAAAAAAAAGTACTTTTGGGACAATCATGACCTGAATGACTGAGAATCTCCACAGACATAACTAATACCCCTTCCTTTTTCTATTTAGGTTGGAAAGCAGGAGACTCTGAGGTCAAGTCCCATCTTAGGCATGAAAACCAGATGGGTGATTTTGGGTCAGTTATTCTTTCTCAGCCCAATTCATCTCACAGAATTGTTGTTGTGGAAAAATAGGAAGGGGAAGGTGCTTTGGAAGTGCTTGCCACCTTGAGTTATTTGTAAAGATAATAAAGGCAGGAAGCAAACAAAGAAATAAATAAAAATAGAGCAAACGGCTAAAACACCTCTTCACCAGCAGTCAACATCCAAAAAAGCAGAGATAAACCCCACGATTAACCCTGAGATAAGAGATAAATAATCAAGTAACCACCAACTCAGACAAACTTGTTGACAGTAAACAACAGGCTCATCAATGAACCAATCAAACCATCCCACAATACTGACAGGGCAAGCTGCTAGTATATAAAATGAGAGAAGCCCCACCCCCTTCTAGCACTGATGATACTACCTAGTTAGGTAATGAAATATCTGCAATAGAACAATCAAATTCAGAGAGTACCAAGGACTCCACATTTCAACCCTGAGCTACAAATATTCTTGTCTATCAATTCCTCATTCTGGCAAGAACTATAGAATCAAAAGCTATGCTGTAATCAATAAATAATGGTATTTTCTTGCTCTTGCTCATGTTTTCTTGCCTTCGCCTTTATCCATCTTATGTAAGCTATCAAATCGATTTCTCTGCCCTTAATGAAATCTGCCTGATCAATTATCTTTTCTTTCTTTATGTTTGTCTCTTATCTTCTTTGCAAAACCATAAGCATAACTTTGTTTGCTTGAGAAATGAGTGCCATTAACATGTTCATTTGCATCATTCTCCTTTAGTACCTATATTGATCTTTTCCACTCTCTAGGTGATATAGTTTTATTCCATATCTGTTATTATGGAGGCATTACCACTTTAACTGCCATTTCTCCTGCAGCTTTTAATATTTCACTAAGTATTTCATGTCCATCTGGTGCTTTCTTATTTGACAGCAGGTTTCTGGCCTATTATGTTTTGCTTTCTAGTTGAATTGATCCCTGAATATATTCTATATCTAGAAATATTACCCTATTTACAAATGGCTACAGAATAATATTTTCACTTTTTAAAAATCACATTTGTTCTTATTAGTACTCTTCTATGACTTCCTAACTTTCTTTAGCTAATAAGAAAGCCTGTCTTAAGATCTTTTCTTTTTTGACATTTTGGAAATATTTCCCCACTTGGATTCTATCCTATCTCTTCTCACATCTCAACTTTTCCTCACTGAACTGCTTCTTTCATTGATATCAAATTTTACAGTATGTCTTCCAAATCAAACATTGCTGGCATATCTTCTTTGTTTATTCATGGTGGTTTCCATAAACTACCCCTTGATCCATCCTGATAATATTGTACTTTTCTATCTTTTGTTTTCTATTGTGCAATCAGTTTTATTCCAATTTTGTGCATCAGAGGATATACATGTTGCTTAATACAGATATTGGACATCATACTTTTGCAAAAATAATTCAAATAATCTCATAATAATCCCATGTTTTTTCATTTCTATTTTTGCTCCATTCAATCACCTATTAGTAACACAATGTGACTGTTTATATATATCAGCTTGAACAAATGCAATTGGTCAGTGGCAATCACCATTTCACCTTAGCAGGTTTTATTTGTGTAAAGCTGATGTTCACTGGATATCCTATTTAATAGATAATTCTAATAGATAAGATTCTGCTATTTATTGAGTTATAGTCAGCCACATATTTAAACATATCTGATTTAAGTATTGTCTCTCCATTTTTTAGCATGGTCTCATATTTTGAATAGTACATCAGAAAATAATCTAATATAGCCAGTTATGGTCCACCTAAATTGCCAATGTGTTTCATTTATGTCATCTGCCAGATGTGGTTCCTTTATTTCTAAAACATCCAATCTAGAATTTTTCATCACCATACTGACAAATTAAATATTTTGTTCTGTTTATGCTTCTCAATTCTATGTTCCTATTCCATGTGTTCCTATGAAACAAAAGACTTCTCTATCAATAATTGTCTAACTCCCTTGTGACTTTGGTCTAGCCATATCATTACTACAGATCAACTTATGAAATTTCAGTATTCTTACTAGTAACTAGAGCAGTGTCTTTCAATTCGGAGCATCTCATCACCTGACACCTAGACTTATTCAGTGTTTTACTTATACATAATTTTCTTTGCAGCAGTATTGAAGTGGTTTGTCGTTAACTATTTCCAGGTTTGATATTACAGTTCCTTCTCTTAGATAGATTGTTTTCCCCTCACACCTACCCTCATAACTATTGTAGATACTTAGCTTCACTGGTTCTCTTTTCATCTTCCAGCAATGCTACCAGGAATTTCTCCTCACAATGACATTGCTTTTTCTTCTCTGGATCCATAAAGCTGTCTAGTTTCATGAAGTTTCTGAAAATATATTTTAAAATAGAAGCAAAGCTTATATTTTGAACTATACTTCTTCCCTCTACAGGTAGTCCTTGACCTATGATCACAATTGAGTCCAAAAATTATGTTAAGTGAGACATTGGTTAAGTGAGTTTTGTCTCAATTTATGACCTTTTTTGCCACAGTTGTAAAGTGAATCACTGCAGTTGTTAAATTAGTAAGTTGGTTGTTAAGTGAATCTGGTTTCCCCATTGACTTTGCTTATCAGAAGGTCACAACAGGAGATCACATGACCTTGGGAGACTGCAAGGCAGTTGCCCAGCATCCGAATTTTGATGGGGAGCAAAGATCTTAACTGTGAAAAATTGTCACTTTTCCTCAGTACTATTGTAACTTTGAAAGGTCAGCAAACAAACTGTTGTAAGTCTAGGACTACCTGTACTTAGTTCTTTCCTTTCAGCGTAGTCATCCTCAGAAGGAGAGAAAAGCATATTTTGCAATATATTTTTTGCTTTGCTGAGGCTATTTGTATTCTTGCTGTGGATTTCTTAGTCATGTCTCAATGACAACTGCCCAAAGCTGAATAAATATTCCTATCTATTTGATTAAATATTAATTTACATACCATTTTTTTTTCAAAATGTACTCACCTTCCCATTTTGGCCACATTCAGACTGTAGATCAAGGCTCAAAAAAAAAGAAAGATCCATTGTAAAATATTATTATATTTGAATAAATGCCTTTTATTTTGAGAATATTTTATTGACATGTTTTCCTGTAATACTTTTATAGGCTTTAATATAGTCTAGGGTGGCCTGATGGCTCAGTGGTTAAGACACTGAGATTGTTAATTGGAAAGTCTCAGTCTGGATTTGGGAACTAAGTGCTGCTTGGTGGGATGAGTGCCCAGCTTTGTCTAGATCCTCCTCGCATAGCGGTTTGAAAGCTTGCTAATGCAAGTAAATAAATAGATACTTCTTTGCTGGGAAGGAAATAGCATTCCTTGTCATCATGCTGGCCATATGACCACACAAATGCCTTTTTACAGTGTTGGCTCATGGCCTTGAAATAGAAATGAGTGCTGCCCCCAGTAGTGAGCAATGGTTAACAAGTGAAATCCACAGGGATTTCAGAATCAGAATCAGAATTTATTGGCCAAGTGTGTCTGGATACACAAAGAATTTGTTTCCGGTGTACATGCTCTATGCCTACATACATATAATAAACAAACTGTGATTGCAATTTATTTATTTATTTTATTTATTTATTTTTATATTTATATCCCGCCCTTCTCCCCAAGGGGACTCA
>JANHFO010009051.1:14874-45626 GCA_032468095.1 Pareas carinatus | reverse complement strand
TGGAAAAATAAGACATCCCCTGAAAATAAGACCTAGCGCATCTTTGGGTGCAAAAAATTAATATAAGACAGTGTCTTGTTTTCAGGAAACACGGTAGCAATTCTAAAAATGAATGTATTTATTTATATCCCGCTTTTATTATTTTATCAACATAAGGCAGCAAATTACCTAGCCATAGGCAATATAGGGTTTGTGGGTAATGTTATTTATTCATCAGTCTTATGTCGTTTCAGTCACAAAATGCCAAAACTTTCGTTATGCTCAAACTGAAAGTCTATGTAACCAAAGACATTCATAAAAAATATGCTCTATGAAATAGATTGAAACCGGTATGATAAATGCTGTTGAAATTTCTTTTTTTAAAAATTAAGTGCCACCTGAAACATGTTGCAGTCATCTAATCCCCTTGGAGCACCATAATTAGTGAGATCCACGCTGGCCCTATTTAAATGATCCCTTAAAACAGGGGTCTCCAACCTTGGTCCCTTTAAGACTTGTGGACTTCCAACTCCTAGAATTCCACAAGGTTGAAGACCCCTGCCTTAAAACCTGGGCCTTATGTTAGAGTGATTAATATTTCTGCCTTTTAACAGTCATTGATTTTTCTGGACATTCTCCTTCTGGTGAGGTAATTCTTTATTTTTAATCTTTCAATTTTTTTTTTAATAATGTATATTTTTGTAGGTTGCCCAGAGACATTGGGGCTGCTTATAAATTCAATGGGAAAATTAACAAATGCAAAAGTCATCAAATGGCTTTCTCCAGAAAAAAGGCAGCTAGCATGCTAAATGAAAATCACTTCTAGGGGCAACAGTGAGAGCAGCTTAAATTCACAAAGTAAAGTAAAGCTGTTACCAGATTGTAATGTTTAATGTGACAGAAAGTACACATTAAACTCATGACTGGAAAATAGTCTTATCTATTAACTTTTTTTTTCTTTTAACGACCCTGCATCAGGGTGGATTCTGGACAACTGAATGGAGCTGAGCGTTTACTAGCCGAATGCCCTTCCAGACACCTACACAGAGTTTGCACCAGATACTTTCTCTTTGTGCCCAGAGAGAGATATATCTGCCACTATCTAGGATTGAACTCACAGCCTCCTGATTGTAAGGCAAGAGCTCCACCTCTAGGCCACCATACCACTCAGTCTTATCTATTAACATATTTAATGTTGATTTAATGTCAGTGTGAATTAAATGGGCATTATTTTTGCCCTAGCCTCATCTGCTATACTTTCAAATACAGACCTCATTGAACCCACCTTGCGGTGTAGCAAATCCTCCAGACTTTACCTGTATGAGATAAAATGTGGGTGCTTCATTTAAATAGGACAGGAGCACACACTGGGTGTCAAAATATGGTTCAGTTTACCTTGTTAGCAATTGTATGGCTTAATCAGGGTAGGGCAGAGATTACTAAGCATTTCTCTTGATTTCTTTCTAGACAGACACAATATAAACAAATCTAATAATTATTTACAACATCAGCCAATACTACTTATCACTAATTTATTCCAAGATAGGTTTTGCAAGCCATCTTTATGATGTCAGTATAATCAGTTTGGAAAATTAAGGAATGTTTAACCTGAGGCAAACCTTCTTGATAAACGCTAAGGAAAAAGTGGCAGCTGTCTCATCTGATTCCTAACTTTGCTTGTTGTATGATTGTGAATATCCCTTTTCTTGTTTTACAATAACAAACTATGCACCACATAATCTTTTTTTGTCAATCTTTTTATTATTTTTCCCAAAGAAGGAGCACCAAAGGAAAAAGAAAAAAGAAAAGATTACATATATAAAAGTAGCAAAATAAGAGATAAATACATAAATGCTTAAATCCTCTTCTTCCTCTTCCTTCTCTTCCTCCTCCTCTTCTTCTTCCTCCTTTATTTCCTCTATGCACCACATAATATTAATCCCTTCCTTTTTCATTTAATAAGTTTGGCTCAGAAATAAGATAATATAACATCATCAATTGAATTTTGCTTGTGTAATCATGTGGATACTCAAGAGCATCTAGTGAGTGTTTCTCCGTATAATGCTGCTACTATGGAGAACCTGCCCACCATAATAGCAATATTGCAGCATTTATCTGCACTTCATGAATCTACCACTGCAGTACAAGGCATAGCTCACCGAGTAGGAGGTGGAAAAGCATTTGAGCAGATCGGAGTTCATGCCAGATTAGGCCTGTCCTTCTGAAGGGCTGAGTGTCAAAGAATACTGATCTTCTTAAGCACCCACGTCGCCTCAAAATAGCATGTACTGTTAGTTTTCTGCCCAGGAGGTAGGGTCACATTAGGTTTGCATTTGCGTTCCCAAATGCTCTTCAGTGTCTCTGTTTTTGCTTCCTAGCCTGTTGCAGACATGACTTAACCCAACCAGACAGCTGATTCCCTGCTCTTTTTATCCAGCGCAGCCTTGAAGCAAAGTCACTTCTTGGGTTTTGACACACTGTTCTCAAAAAAGCTCTTTGTCGTGCATTGCAAATGTTTGTTTTTGTCTTGTGGGGGGAAAAAAGAACAGTTCCCATATGTCTAGACTTGGCGGACGTCAGAGCAGTTGACCGTGGTAGAGTTTGGGGTGAAGGCCACCTTTTTCTCTTTCTCTTGCACCAGCTCAAAAGGTCATCTCCCTCATCCCATCCCACCATCTCTGGTGATGTTTTTATTTGCATCACACAAGCACCCTTCCGATACTCTTTTAAGTGGTTGGGTGAGCACATATCTGTTATCCATTTTGCAAGCACCCTTGAATGTGCAGGTTCAGGACCATCTGAGTTTTCTTTACAAAAGGTGGGGGTGCTTCTTCCCTGTAAATGCTACCAAGAATGCTGTCATTCTTATCCCTGTAGAGCTAATTGCAGTTGACATGATGGCTCCAGAGATCTCTAGGTGGGGGCTGCAGGGAAGATCTTTGACAGAAATGGCTGAATGGATCCTTTGTCTCTGCCCCAGGTCAGGGATGCTGGAAGCTGGTGTGGACAGAATTATTTCTCAGGTGGTGGATCCAAAACTAAACCACATCTTCAGGCCACAGATAGAGAAGGCAATTCATGATTTCCTGGCTGCCCAGAAGAAAGAGGAATCGGTGCCAGCTCCTCCCCCAGAGCCGGAGATTCAGAATCCTTCTCCACCCCAAGATGCCTCATAAGGTCTGGTATTGCTGTACACCTTTCTTTGCACACACTTGTAATCCTTTTGTGAACTTCTCGTGTAAATTAAATAGCCAATTCAATTGTCAGGTCAGTGCCCACATTACTGCAAAAGTAAGAACAAGCTGTGACTTTGAAGTCTATAATATTTGTCATTTAAACCACTTTAAAGTACTTGATCCTCTCTGTTATCCTCAGTGCATTTTTTTAGCCAGGCGAGGTAGCAGTTTGGTTATTGAGTAACTACTCAAAAGATGCAGGAAGGATTGCAGCTCAAATGATCCTTGAGTAAAGGCTTACTTTATTAAGAGTCCATTAATCTTGGAAAAACAAGAAAAAAATAGACCAGTCATTTAAAAATGTGAAGAATAACATATATACATGTACAGAGAGCTATAGAGCTGTTTTAGCTGAGCCTGATTTATCTTAACCAGCTGATTTGGGATAACTTACCCAATTTAAGTGCGCTATCTCTCAGGTAGCTCTCATCTTGGAGAACATTGGTGCATTTTGCAGATTGTTAATTATTCACATTTCTATTAAGTGCTCCATATAACACAAATCGCCATTCTGAATCAAAAATTAACTGCAGTGAATTTGAATGTGTATTGCTTTGTTATCATGTTAGAGATTTAGGGAACCTCTTTTAGAACCTAGAGAATTAGGTCTACAGTCCCTATTTTCAGCGGAGGTCCAACTTGCTCATAGACGGAAATAGGAAATTTGCCTTTTGGTTATTGAGCTTCCCTTCTTCACCAGAATCACGAGTTGTTACCCTGTAGGCTGCATCATAGAAAGAAATCTGGCCTCTACAGCAGAGGGTTTTCTCTGTCTTCACACTGGTGCACATATAAAGTTCAGTGTGGCATTAAGGACATATTCCCTTACTTAGACATAGAACAATGATACAGATTCTCTTAAAGCTATGCCTCAAGGCATGGGAAAGTACAGCATCTTGTTGCTTCTAGAATTTTCTAAAGGAAAGTCAGACAGGAATGAAACTCTACTTTTTAGTATATAAAATCACTGTATTTCAGTCATTTGTCAAGAGAAAATACAGTTGTCAAATCCCGATACAACTTTGAGAGCACACTCCTTAATCTGGTTTACTCAGGTTTATGTGGAATTTCGAGTATTTTTGTTTGGCTATTAATCTTAATTAAGTTGAAGTAGCAGCTGGCTTAATGACAGTATAGCAAAACTGATTTTTATCTTTTCCTTTTGCAGTGCATTTCTGGATTTAAGGTGGCTGCAGTTTCAAAAACCAGGCTGACAATTTGGCAACGGGCTGCATATCTGCAGGAATACAGATCGCCAGCTATTATCAACTGTGATTGAGGAACAGGGTTGACAAGAGTCACCAGTGGTTTCTGTTTGGTATGGAGGGATCAGCTAGATATGGAAGAGTTTTGCTATTTGCTGAAATGGCATCTGTTTTGCTATTTCTATGTTTGGGAAGTGGCATCTTTTAAGTGAGCCACAATGGGGGAAAGGGTTTCGGGTGTGATGTTAGTGGATTTGGTGGTATTGGGAAATGTAGTGATAGGAAAAGGTATGTTTTTCGGTATGCTCGGTTTCCTTAGAGGCCACTGTGTCAGAATTACCTGGAAGGCTAGGTAATTGAGCAGTGGGCATGCAAGTATAAAGCAGTTCAATTTACTAGAAAATGATTCTTGGGGTCTAGAATTTAAACAATACCTCACTTGCAGTGCCTATCCAAGTCTCTTTCAACAGCAAGAATTTTTCATAATTGGCTTTTTACCAGCGTCCAAAGCAAAGCCTCTGCCAGATTTCTGGAGGTGATATCTTTCATACCTTGATGCTCAGCTCTCTTCCAGTCTGATCAAAGAAATTGGCATGGAACAAGAAATGGCTTCTTCTGGAGGCTTTCAGTAGTAGACAGTTGTCTCATTTGTGAGATTCTTCAGGTGCCTGTTCAAAAGCTGCTTAGAGAGTCTCAAAAACTCTCTGATGGACATTTGTGTGCAAATATTTGGCAAGCAAATATCTGAAACACTTTTAATAATAAAATGTTAGAAAAAAATTCTCAGTTGTGGAATATTTTTATATATGGACACCTTTGAACTGATGTATCCGCTCAGTGGTATTTGCTATCCATTTCTAAGGATTGGTTAGGAATTTGACTGAATGAGAAAACTTCAGAAATTGAATATTCTGATCATACTGTGCCTCCAGTCTCTTAACACTAGTTAAATTAATTGGTTTAATGCAATACTAATCAATATGTTAGGGACTATTTGTATTGTTCTTACTCTACAATAAGTGCTTGATTTCACTTTCTGTATTTTTCTTACAAAAAATAATACTAGTTCTATATTTGCTAACAATGTAGTTTAAGGATAGAATTGTAAACTTACATTCATACTAAATTTGTTCTTCAAATTATAATAGAAGTACAGTAAATTTAGTAAACATTTAGTTTTTTTAAAAAAAAATCCATTATCTCCATCTCCAGATAGTCTGTAGTATCATTTTTTTGCTTTGAAAATATTGAATTTATCAACTTCCAAGTGAGGAATAACAAGCTAATACATCTCCAAACAAGTGGAAATGGTGTCACAACCATGACCATGGGATGGGTGAGAAGGCCAGTCCCACATAACCTCTCTGGAAAAGGAGAGGAAAGGAGATTACCCACTTGTTCTCCGAATGACTGCTCTTCACAAGGAGATCATGGGGCATTACACTGCAAATAATGGATATTAGGTACCGTTAGCAAAATTCGGCCCTCGGAATCAGTTGGGATTGCTTCAGCTATGCCAGCTTTCCCAGCAGATTTTCTCAAATTTGGCCTGATTAGAGGTGGAGTTTCTTAGTGTTATGATGCTGGGAGACTTTAAAACTGCCTTTTCTGGATGCAGAGTGATTTATTAATGTATGTTTACCATGGCGACCATAGATGCAATCCAGATAATTGAGGGTCTAATGCACAGCAAAGGCCTCTAGAATTGTTTCTTATATTGAGATTGTGGTAAGATAATTTGGGTATGGGGAAAATTAGGATCAGTTCCTTATCATAATCAGATCATTTTTAGATGACTTTGAAGTTCTTCACAGCCATCTCAAGGAGGTAGGACTCATTAGATCATTCCATCCAAGTGGACCTGTTGAGAGGAAGCTTGAGATTTATTCTGCGGCTGTAGTATAGTTTGGCTGAAATGTTAGTCACTAGTTGGAATAAAAGAGTGATACCCTCCTAGATTTGGCCACTGCTTGAAAAAGCTGGTAGCTGCCATAGCTTAGAAGATGTTTGTATATATCCTTCTTAGGTGCTAATTTTGGATGCTTCTGGACTGAGGCACTATTCACCATTGCTTATGCTTTGGTCACCAACTGTCTGGAATGTGGAAATGCTTTCTAGTTAAGACTGATCTTGAAGATCCTTTGAAACTTGCAAGCGATCTGCCCAACAGAGCAGACAATTCTGGGGTGCCTCAATATTCCCATGTGACCTCTATGTTGTGAGCTGCATTGGACTTCTAAGTGCAATTCAAGTTGCTGGTTATCACCTATAAAAGCCCTTCATGGCACAGGGTTGGGTAATTTGCAAGATTGCTGTCTCCAATTATTTCTGGATATTCCGTGAGATCTGACGGGGTGAGCATTCTCCAAGGGTCTTTGAATTAAGCATTGCCATCTGATGGGAATCTAGAAGTATGCCTTCTCTGTCACAGCCCCTGTCTTATGGAGCAGCATACTCCCCTGAGATTCAGATGATCCTGACCTTGTTGGCCTTTTGTTAAAGTGTTGAAGACGAGTTCTCCTTCTGGACAGTGAGCCAGACTGTTTGTCTTTGGTGATGTAATTGTATACCTTAGAGTCATCCTGAGTGTGATGTGTTGTTTTATTTACGGTTATTTTAAGGGACAGTTGTGTCAAGTGGGCAGACATAGAAAATGAGGTAATAATGAATGAATTAATGCTGATTCCTCAGTCGGCCTTAGGCTATCGGATAGGTATTCTGATACCACAAGTAATACTGTATCAAACAACTTTCTTAATTATGATTTCTTTTTTAAAAAAAACTGCAACTCCTAGGAAAAGTTGGTCCCTGAGTGGATTTTGTATACGTAGCCCTCGAGTTACAACACAATTGATCCCAAAATGTATGTGGCTTAAGCGAGACAGTTGTCAAGTGGGTTTTGCCCCATTTTATGACCTTTCTTGTCACAGTTAAGTGAACAGCCAATTGCGCATGTTAATTCTCCCATATTTGCAAAGATTAGTTCTCATGACAAACCAAGTTTTAACTAAGCCAGTGTAGGCAGTAGTATTTAATATATCTGCTGATATTTTTCTTAACACCAAGTAAATACTTTGTCCTAGTTTAATTTGGGTGGCCAAGGGTATCCTAAAAAGCAAAATTCACTTTGGAAGTTGTCTCTTCTTTCTCGGAAGAAAAGCCTGTGAAGCTTGGACAGTAGAAGATATTCGTAAGGACCTAGGAGTAGCAGAAAGAAACTCACCAATTTTGCCTTCTACTAAAAGTGTGGCATAGGGTGAGGAGTTGAGTCATACTGACAGCGGCAGCCACTTAAAATCATGTTTTGTGATAGTGCCAGCAACGTCCTCTCAAAGTCCCTACTGGTTCAAAACGATTGCTTAGTCCTGCCATGTGCTAAAAATGTAAATTTGAGGAAGGTTTGAAACATTTCTGTTGAACTTTGCTGTTACATTTCGAAAGGAAGCAGCAACTGTTCAGCCTTCAAAGGAAATTGTAATAAGAGAGGGTATCTATGGACTGCGATCAAAAAAAAAATCAAGGCAAACACACAGTGATACAATCAAAGCACTGCCTGTTCTTTTATATGCATTGCTCAATATCTCACAGGCAGCTTACCAATGAAACATTGATTTTGAGTTGAAAGCCTAAATTTAACTTGGGAAGAAATGGATGACTTTCCTTCCAAAAAGCATCCAAGGAACAGGAGGATATTTCAGAAGATGTGGCTCATAGGAACAAATGGGCTGCTTCTTCCTTAAAGGCTTCATAGGTTTTAATTGAATTGGTTCCTGTTTCTTGGAGAAGTCATTTAATACCTTGAATGTGCTGTCTTGGGAGAGTATGCTAGTGCCATTAATAGGCCTCAGGAAATTACTGCATTTTTTCATCTGATACATTTATAATGTGAAAGAGCTTAAAAGATTTTCTGCCTTCTCAGCTTTCTCCTATCATGGTCATATGCACTAGCCTGCTGAGTCATGAGAAACCAGCTGTGATTTAATTTTTAATTTATAAATAAATAAATTAAACCTTGGACACAAACTGAAGATCGTATTTTTCAAAAGCAGCCCAGTTCCTTTAAGGATTTGATATGTATAAAAATAGAAAACAGTAAGACATCTTTGATCTTATAGCTACAGAGTTTGCTAGAAACTTTTCAGTAAAATGAAAAATGTAGTTTTGCTGTAATTGTATCTCTTCCCTACAACCCCATTCATACTACAGAAACTTCTTGGGCCTTCTGATTTTTTAATTCATCATATTTAAAAGTGACCAGTGTGACTAAGGTTAATAAATAATCTGTTAAAAGTATTTTACATACTCAAATGAACTCTGCTTGTATTCATTTTCAAACATTAACTGTCACTCTTTTAAAGAAGGAATGAAGTGAAGAATAATTTATACACCAGAGTATTAGAATCCTTTTTTAATCTAAATGACAAAGAAAAACCCAAGAGTATTGAAATTTCTAGCAATTTGGTTATATGTTGTTGATATTCATCTATGTCATATAGCATACTGACAAAAATAAATTTACATTCAAGGATAAAGAAACTGGATTTGTATAAAGACAGAATAGCAACCCAACTATCAGACCTTGTGTCAATTATGCATGTTTGGAAGCAGGAGTTCAAGTTGACTTCTCGACTAAAATGAAAATAAGTAAAGTTAAGTGTAAGATGTGAGATGGAACCATGCAAACCTAGAATGTGAGAATAATCTTTATAAATTGATCTGTGTTTTTTTTAAAAAATGTGAATATTCATAAGATAATGTTTCTAGATCATCCTTGTGGATGTAACTATGGACTAGAGTCAGTTAAATTGCAGCTGTCTCTTGGGAACCCAGTTATTGATATGTATTCTGCACGTTTTATTTATTTATTAAATTTATATGCTGCCCATCTCACTCTAGTGACTCAGGTGTTATTTTCCTCTGGCCATTACATTATGCTAAAATACAAAATACAAATTATTTGGGCATAGAATGTTATATGAACAGTACACAGCAACTTATGTTTTGTTAACTTATGTTTTGTAAACTAAACTATTAACAACCTATCCACTGGTGAGTCCATAATTAGAAATTGGTTTCGCAGCTAGGACATTAGAACAGTCAGTGTGCTTCCTAATGCATCCCTTAATATTGTAACAGTATTTCTTTTAATGTATTTATAATTTAAAATAGGTAAAGAAAGGAGTTTTATCTCCCAGTGGTTCAAAACATAGTAATAGGTTTACACATTCATGCATGTGTAAACTCTAAACGCATGACTGAAATAAACAAAGGATGAGCTATTAAATGGTGTGAGAAAGACTGTGAAATCCCATCTAGGATTATGCATTATATCCCTGGATCAATTCTTACCCTGTCCCTTGCCCTGGTGAGCTAAGCAAGATATTTTTTTCTCTTTGTCTTAGACAAGTGATGGCGAATCTATGGCAAGCATGCCACAGTGGGCACGCAAAGCCCTCTCTGTTGGCATGCGAGCCAAATTGCCCCAGCTTCGTCCCACTGTTAAGCATGCTCAGAAAGAGTAACGGCACTGGACAAGGATGTCATAGGACCATGCACATGCTCAGAAGAGAGTTGTGCGCTGAGCGATGATATCACGAACCGCAACTCATTAGCTGCAACTTGTCCAGGCACTCAGTGCCTAAAAGTTTGCCATTGCTGTCTTAGACTATGGCAATTTGAATAGAAGACGACATGTATTCTGGCAATAAGGATTATTAAAACTATGCATATGAAGGACTTTGGCCACTATAAAAATGTATATATATATATATATATATATTTGCTACTAAATAAAAATATCTTTTCTTCTGCCATGACCTCATGACAAAAGGAAGGGCAATCTCATCTGCATCGTCACTGCTGCTTTCCTCTCTCTTTTTTTAATTGAAGACTGTATCATCTCTGCATCGCTGAACTATTTGACCACTATGGCCAATGGTAAAAGGGGGAAATGAGGGGAAAGGTCTCTGTTTCTCACCTGAGCTAGTGTTAGTCAAATAAATCTCCATGTTTAAGAGAAAAGTGTCCCCTCTTTCTCTCCCCAGTTTTCATCACAGTCTTCTGTTTCATCCTAATGGAGTTCGAAAGAAGTGAGGTATTTTCTTTCCTTCTTCTTTCTTAATAAACCTACTTCAAAGAATAGAATTAGAACAGAACAAAACAACAGAACAGAATATTCTTTCTTGACCAAGAGTGATTGGGCACGCAAGGAATTTATCTCTGGTGCATAAGTTTACAGTGTGTATATGAACAGCAAGTAATGTCATAGATCACAAATTAGTTGCAAATCATTAGTCATAAGGTACAAACAACAATTGATAAATAAGAACAATAGGAGAAGATAATAGGAAAGATGAGAAATGAGACATTGCTGTGGGAATTAAGTGTTCAGCAGAGTGATGGCACGAGGGAAAAACTAACTAGTTGTTTTGGCATGCAATGTTCTATAACATTGAATAACAGCTACTAACATTCATTGAGAGCTGGGCTCAGTTTTATTTTGCATTCAAAAGAATGTTATTCTTTGGTTATTATAGTTTATTATGAGATATCCTGCTATTTAATCACTCGGTATTCTTTTAATCTGTGGCTCAAATCCAGGAACATATTCTTTTAACTATTTTTTTAGGCCTCTAGATAGATTCTTTCTGATCTCTTAATTCTTGGAGGGAACAACTTAGTCAGCTTGTACATAGTCAAGAATGACAGGATTGACATAGGGCCATATATTGAACATGTAAGAGGAGAGAGTAGAGAAAATTTCTAAAACAGCTATGTTAGGCTTACGTGGTGGTACTGTGCAACTTTGAGCCCTTCCACGCAGTTGCTTAATTCACAGAATGTATAGGTTGCACCATTTTGCAGCATCCAAGAAATGTTCCTATAAAAGGACTATGGAGATTTATTAATATTACTTACACTCAAGGCAACAGCACATGAAACCCAGCAAAGGAAGAGGCAGCAATTGGCGAACGCTAGCAACTTCTTCCTTTGAAGTGTAATATTACAAGAAGAAGCTCTAGTTTTGTCTTTTTAATGGGGAACGTTTCTAGAAATCAAGAAGTTGCAAAAGCTATGAAAGAAATATTTACACCTAGGTCAAAGCTAATGAAGTGAAAGGGAATGGGTACCAGTTCCAGACTGAAATAGAATCAAAGGCAATATCCTTCACCACAGTGTAGGTGCAAGATTATTATATATCTGGGGTCATCTGCTTCTCACTCTCCCTAATTATGCAATATGCCTTACAAGTCCCCCCCTCCTCAGCGTGGACGATTCCAGCTCCTGGGAAACACAATTGCAGAGACTAGACAGTAGAATTTCAAGATGTGCCTTGACCTGTTTCCCATCTAACTGGTACTTGGTTTTTTTTAACCACAGTCCTGGATGGCTTCTTGACCAATACTATATAGCTTTCATTATAGACGGTTCTTTCAGCAATTTAAGCACTGGACATTTCTTCCAAGTATGGAAAGGGAAGAGGGGGAGGAAGAGGGAAATGAAAGAAGGGCCTCGCTGTGTGAATCCAGCTTCCCCCATTGACTTTGCTTGTCAGAAGTTCCCTAAGAAGGTCACAGATGACAAACTCAGGACCCAGGACGCTGCAATCATAAATACATGCCAGCTACCAACCATTTCTAATTGAGGAAATCTCTTACATGCAGGAAGCACAACTTCTGGGATGGCACAAGTGATTGGTTTGCCACCCCATTGAACCAATTTTTACACTACATAATAATAATAAATTTATTAAATACATATGCCTCCTAACTTCCAGCAACTATGGGCATTGATTTGAATGTTGATTTTTTTTTAAAAAAATGCTCCAAACACACATCCCACTGCTTGAGCAGGGAGGGCCTATAAAGCCTTTTCTAAAAATGCCCTGGCAATAGACTTCATTAAAGCAAATTCCAAAACTGGATGATCTTAAAAGGGCTTTGGAGAAGTTGTGACTTTTGTCACCACTGATGAGGTCTTCCCAAACCATCTTTCTTTATTGTATACCGTCTTTCTCTTTTTTGTATAGAATTCCTTATAAAGAAGAAAGTGTCTTCTTCCCTTAGATCCTCTAAAATGATAGCTCAACATTCATTCAATCTATGTGATTGCCCATCTGAAAAACATAACTCCGGGCAGAAAACAATTAAAAATAAGATAGAAATGTAACCAACCAATAAATAACAGAACCTCATGAAGGTAAAAGACCAAAAAACAACACGGCCATGATACAGGCTCAGGCTTGGTAACAAAAACCAGGTCTTCAGAGTCTTATAGAAAGTCAGTAGGGCCCGAGAAGTCTACATCTCTGAAGGAATGATGTTTCAGAGGTGGGGGCCACAATAGAAAAGAGAGCCAGGGAGAGATGATCCCACAAGTAACCCAAGAGTGAAGGGCTTAAGAGGTGACCACCAGCACCTTGAGTGGAGCCCAGAAGTATAAGTCATCTGGCAACCACTTCAGCTTGTGAAACAGAGGTCAATGTGCTGAATAAGGAGTGCATGTAACTGCTTGCCCCACTGAATTTTTTTAGCAGCTGAAGCTTCTCAGTACTTTTCAAGGACAACCCCATGTATAGCACGTTGAAGTAGTCCAGTTGGGAGGCTGGCGAGACATGAGTGACAATGATCACGGTCCAGGAACAGGCATGACATGTTGCACATGTAACTGTGCAAGGACCCTCATAGCCACAACTACTGTCTGCTCTTGGAGCAGGAGCTGTAAGTCCAGAATGACCCTCAAATTGCACACCAGTTCTATCTGGGTTGTGCAACACAATTAAAAATGGACAGTCCCCTGACTCAGCAGTTCTGACTAGGGTTGAGTTGAAATCTGTGGTTCCCTTTCCAGATCCTTGCGGAAAAGTGGCAAAAATGTTGCCCTCTGGATACATCCTTGGTAAAAATGGAGTCAGCCTTGAAAAAATGTAGTTCTTGATGCACACATGTTGTTGGAAGTGTCAGCCTTCTCCAACTTAACTCTCCTACACAGACAGAATATAGAAATGGAGATAGGGAAATGGTTTGGTGTCTGCAGTTTGGACCAACCGCTTCTCAATATTTCCAAGTAAGATTGGCTCCTATAGAAAGAAACCGTGTTTTCATGCTGCAATTAGCCCTCTTGTACAAACTCATGAATAAAAGCAAATCTGCACCTTTGTTACTTGAAGGAGTTTATCCACAGGCATGTGCTGACTCAGCTGGGTTGCCAGGAGGCAATTCAAGCAGCCCACAGCAGGTTTGTGATTTGGTCAAGGATGTCACAATGATAGCTAAAAGAGTTTGCTAATTAACTTTCTCCAGCTGGTTCTCTTGGCAAATATAATTCTTCAATACATGAGTCAGCTGGACTCAAAGCATTTGACCTATTTTTTTGTGGCATTCTTGCTAAGCAGAGTTTCCCAGAGTTGCAAGTTCTAGCATGCATATCTCGAAGTCTCTAGTTAACTCAAAGTTTCTTTTTTCCTGGAGAGATTTCAGTTATCTGCTATAATTGAATATTGATTATTGAATGTGAAAGTTGCCTTGAATGTTAATCAAAGGAAATATGTTTCAAATACATCACATTAGTGATTAATGTAAGCTAAAGTAAACCACATGTTCAGAAATTGGGGGAAATGATGAATTCAAGGTATTTCTATGTGGAATGAAATGAATATACAATGTATATTGAATGTACAATTAAGTGCAATTAAATAAAATGTCAACATAACAACCTCATGTAGATGTTAGGTTCTGAGTGTGGGACTACATTCAGGTTAAAATTGTAATAAAGCTATAATATAGTATATTCAAAAAATTGGAAAAGAGATGCCTTTGCGTCAAATGACATCTATGAATTTAAGCTGATGTAATAATGTTCTAATATTAGGGACAATGGTGGCAAACAAATGGTGACAGTTATCACTGTTTTAAGATTTATGATTATAATAGTTTGTATTTTGGTTTGCTTTATAGTAGACTTGCAATGACTGACACAAAAAAATTAAGAAACCTCAAATTCCTCAGAAAACACATTGAAAACCTCCCAATTTGAACACTTCATTGGAAGGTTTTCAAAGAGTTCCTGGATTGAGAATGTTTCCAGATGTCGGTTTCAACAATTATTTCCCCAGCCTATTTCTTCTGTGTTTTTGTTTACCAGAAAAGAATTCAGGGAGAATAATATGGAATATCTGAGAAATATCTTTTGACTGGTAGCACTGGGGCATTTATTTGGTAAAAGCTTATTGATGTCCATAGTGGTCATCATAGTTCATAGTTGAGTAGTCAACCTATTCTCCAAAGCACCTGGAAACAGGACAAGAAGCAATGGATTGAAACTAATCAAGGACTGAAGCAAGCTAGAGTTAAGGAGAAATTTCCTGGTAGAACAATTAATCAGTGGAACAACTTGCTTCCAGAAGTTGTGAATGCTTCAACACAGTGGAGGCTTTTAAGAAGAGATTGGATAGCTACTTGTCTGGATTGGTAAAGGGTCTCCAAGCTGAGCAGGGGTTTGGACTAGAAGACCTTCAAGGTCTCTTCCAACTCTGTTAATCTGTTATTCTGAATTATCCAGAATTTTCAAATTTCAGTTGATTTGGTGCATTCCTTTATCTATGCAGTATGGAATTCTAATATGAAAGGAACATAATATTTCTTCAGGTGGTCTAAAAGTGTAAAGTCTATATACTGTATGAGATGGGGTAAATAATTGCACTAATTCCACATTTCTCTCCCTGTGTTCGCAGGCAAGAAGGTTGATGTATCAGTTGGAGACTCTTAAAGTGGTTGTGTTGTTGGTCTTATCTTGGCTGATTGAGTATTTTGTGCTCTTTGTTTTAAATGTTATTAGCCTCATAGCATTGTTTGAGATGAGCAGTCATATACATTGGATAAAATTAAATAAAAATAAAGAGAATGAAAATCCATTCTGAGAAAGTAGAAGATTGGACTACCCTCTTCCCATATCCCAATTACTTTCTATTAAAACTAAGCTGGTTAAGTTGCTGTAAAAGACAGTAGAATTGTTAGCTTCCCACTGTAGTGGTACCTATTTATCTATTCCCATTTGCATGCTTTCTAACTGCTAGGTGGGCAGGAACTGGAGCAAGTTAAACAAGAGCTCACCCTTGTACAGTGCTCCGGTCTCAAACGCAGGGTGTCAGCTTTACAGCTGACAAACTTTAAATACTACTTTGCCCAATAGAACATTTCATACTTCAATTGACAGTGATGGTGCATTTCTAAGGAATTGATTGGCTTTCTATTCATATGTTAGAAGAGGCTATGCTTGGATTTTGAGTTGCAGGGTAATGGGACCCCTGCGAGTCACAATCAAAGATGTGCAATGTATCCCTTCTATGAATGTAATGATGACTCTAAACCTGATGCAGTTGACCTCCTGGGTGCTTTTAAAAACTGACACAACAAGGGTGACTTCTAAACATGTTTGGAATGAAAATTACTTTGTAAGTAACAGCACACCACTAGCAAGGGTGCCCCAAGCTTCTTGCCAAAATGTTCAGGTCACTATCACCTGTGGTATGTTTTTGGGTCTCCCTGGCTGCACATGCCCCCTTGTCCTTTTTGGAACTGATATGGTTAACATCTTAACTTGGCTCTCTCAAAGCTGATTGGCTGATAATACCAAGTCTGCCGGTACAGGAGGATATGTGATGAACACTACTTCATGTGGTGAACACTACTTGATCCACCTCAATATTGAGTTTCATCAGGAGGATTTCAAATATGTGACCCAAAACATTTGGCCTCGTATCAGGACTCTGAGCTCTTGCACTGAGAATCTTGGTCTTCTATCACAGCTGTAATCTGATCCATTTAATGGAACATGTGAGAATTTTCAGCTGTCCCAATCCCATAAGAAATGTTAAGATTAGGTCATGGAGTGTCCTATATGCGTATAGGACTAAAGAAAAAACATTGAGTCTGTTTCCTTCACTTTATATATCCATCAGGCCTTTGTACACACAAAGTATCAAATACAGTTTGTGTCTAAAGTTTTGTGAAAAGTCAGTGATTACTCCTGGGACTACTACTATCTTCCTTGCTAGTAGAAACATTTATATCCACATCACTAAGATATAGCAGACAAATGTTTGCTCTGATTTGCAAGCTGGGGCAGAGATTGCCTGAAAAATCTTTAGCGTCTCAGAAACCGTCAACAATAATTCCACTTCAGATCTAAATCAACAACACTATACAATGAGTTCTGATGTTTATGAACAATAAATTCACCTGTACTTCTCTCATTCTGAAAGATGGATGAAACACTATATAATTTCATGTAGTAGTTCTGGAAGTATACCGTTACCCTTTTAGTGAGAGACCCCATCCATTTTCTTCAGAAAATTCCTAGTTCACTGTAAGCCCTTGCACCAGGAGGATTAATCTTGTTTTTGTGATGCCACAAGACTTTGACCAAAGTACTGCACTGGTAAGAAGACTACACTTGGAATACTGCATCCAGTTTTCTATCCAGCTTGATAGAAAAAAATACATTGAGACTCTAGAAAAAATGCAGAGAAGAGCAACAAAGATTATTAGGGACTGGAGCCTAAACTGAATGATGAACTAGATATGTCTGGTCTAACAAAGAGAAGGACTAGGGAGTGACATGGTAGCTGTCTTTCAACATTTGAGAGGCTGTCACATAGAAGTGGGTGTCAATTTATTCTCCAAAACATTTGAGGGCAGGGCAAGACGTAACAGGTAAAAGCTCATTAAAGTGAAGTGCAACCTGGATCTAAGGAGAAATTTCCTGACAGTAAGAACAATTTATCAGTGGAATGGCTTGCCTTCTTTTCTTTTTTTTGAAATTAATATTTATTTTCAAAACAAAACAAAAAACAGTAACGTCTTTTGTTCGACCTCAGACAACCGGGTATACATTTCAGACATTTTTCATTATTTCATACCTACTCCTACAATCTTATTTACCGTCTCTGCAAATTCAATTCATTAGTTAGTAACATATTTCATATCATACTCTAAGAAAAAAAGACAAACAAAAAAGTTCATTATATCAATGGTCATTAAACTCCAATCCTGATTTACCCATAAAACTCTAGAATTGACATATAAAAGAAAAAAGAACAACAGAGAAGAAAAAGAAAACTATATTTAAAATACTTTTATCTATTGATCTATTAAGTATTTTATGAATATTCTAACATGAATAGCCAATTGCATTATTACCAATTTTTCTCACAAGAAAGGGAAATTTATTACTCCATCAATTAACTTTTTTTAAAGCCAAGTTAAACATCTTGAACCTTCTGACTCATTAACATTTTTATAAGTACTTCATATAAGTCCCTAAACAATGGCAAATATCCTCAAAAATAAATAGTAATATTTAACAACTTTAACATATCATTTTTAATTTCAAACTTTGATTTGCCATGAATATCCAAAATTTAGATTATTTCTTGAGTTGTCAGTAAGGTTTCCATAAATTGATCTTCATTTACGATATTTTTATCTGTCCAAAATTTCTCCATAACTTCTATATTTGAACTTCTTTCCCTTCCAGTCTTATTTCTACATCTCTCCATCTTCTAATCCCTTCCCCTCTTATCTTTCTCCAATACCCCAAAAGTACTTCTGTTAGATCATTGCATCTCCTCAGATCTGTTTTTATGCTCATTTGTCCAATATTATTCTTTGATTTGATCAGTATAGTTGACACTGTTTTTTTCAATCCTCTTGTCTTTCTATGGCACCCTGGGCAGTTTTTTGAAGTTCTGTATGATGTTCCAATCTTTCCACTCTGAACTCCATCCATTCTTCGAAGTGTTGTTGCAACTCCCTTGTTTCATCCAATATCTACTTTTTCTATAATAGCTCCTTCTACTTTTAAATTTTGTGCAGGCATGTCTTTTTGTCTGTCCAATTTTTGGTTTATTTTTTTAAATTCAGTAACCATTTCCAAATTAGTCTCTTTAAATTCAAAATCTATTTCCCCAGCATAATCATGAAACATTTTTTCCACCTCTTGTAAAAATATCATTGATAGTATTTGAGTTCTTTTCCCTTTTGGCTGGTCATTGTTAGAATACTTAGTTGCAACAACGTTTCAGACTTTCAATTTTCTGTATGTCCCAATGTTTACTTTCACTTCCAAAAATAGCTCACAGCTGCTCTTTTCCAGTGTCACATGTATTTTTAAAATCCAAATGCTGATTTGATTCTTTTAAAACATACATAGTTCTTAAAATTCCAAAACAAGTATAAGTTTTTCAATAAAAGACATGGCAACAAAACCTTTTTAGATTTAATATTAGTCTGAGTATTTTTCTTCTTCTAGAGTTCAATTCCAATTCCAAATACTTGGTAAAGTCCATAGATTCTTTTGTGTTTAGTCGCCATCTTTCCTCTCTTTCCGGGTATTCATTTCATTCTAAATCTTTTTATTAATCAGGTAGTTTTTTCATAGTAAAAATCTTTAAAAATTGTTTGTATGCCAATTTGTGCTTTTTTGTGGTTTGGATCTCAAACCGCTTGATTTTTCGCTTCTCAGCCCGTCTGCGGCTACATGCTACAATTTCCGCAGCCCATCTTTGTAGATCTTTGAGGGATTTCTTCCCAATTCCAGGGTGGTCGCCAGTTTCCCTGAGACCGTAGAACGCCCCCTCTTCTTCATTGCCTCTCTGGGGCAACTTAGGGTTCAGTTCCTGAGCTGGAACTGACCCGATCTACTAACTGTCAAATAGCTTGACTTGTGAGTTCCCCAAGCTTTCTGTTTCAACATCCGCCAGAAGACATAGCTACCATAGATTTTAAAATCTCTTCTAGCAACTATCTAGGTAAAAGCCATCACTTAGTAAAGGCAGACAAGGATGGGAAGACATGTTTGTTTTCCAAATACCATTGAATGAGAATAGAATGAACTGTTGTAATTTAACCGGTGGTTAATTTTAATTAACAGCTCAAAATTCAGTCAAAATGAATTTGTTCTTGATGATGATCTTGTCCATTCAGCTGTGTCTGTCTCTTGGTGATTCTATGAACCAGGTCTCTTCACAAGAGACCAATTTGTTCTTCGTGTGGCTCATATATGTATACATATTAATATAAAAAGTATGTCTCTCACATATCTATTGATTGAAGAAATAGATTTCTCCAGAACTGATTTAAGACAAAAATAGCAACACTAAATGTATGGTACACTACATAATATTTTCCTGTGTTTTTATCTCTCTTTCTTTCTCTGTTTATTTTTGATTGAGGGGGTAGGTGAGGGTGAAGAAGTGAATAATTTTATCATTTTCCTTTTGAATAAGTATATATATATAGAATAATTAGATCTTGAAAAAAAAGAAAGAAAAAAGTGCTGAGAGACTATAACAGAGTACGAGGAGGAAAGGTTATATCAGTTATTTACTGTAAATAATTTTTACACCTATCTAGAATTTCATTGATAAAGTGTGTACAGAGATGCTATAAAATATATATTGATGTATTGAAGAAAATGAATATATTTTGGTTGATTGCCTCAGCCTTATAGCCAGTTCCACTTATTAATTGATCATTTTGTTTCTCATATTTTGCTTATGATACAAAAATTATTCCTGACCCATTTAATTGAATGTTACCCTGTTTGGTGTGTTTATCTAACATAGAATATAGAGAATAGGGAGCAAGAGAGTTCACGATGAAAAGAGTAATGTTTATGTCAAAACGAGCATTGTCGGCGAAGTGATGACTCCAGGTTATAGAGGAAGAGCTGCCAAAACATGCATGTTAAAAGAAAGTCATTCCCAAATGGCTGATTTTCCTTTTAACATCTAATACATTAGGAGGGAACAGAAAGATTTTTTGCTAAATTATTTCAAATATTTCTAAGTCTACCACTTTTCAAAAGTAGGTTATATCATATTGTCAAACTGAAGCCATATAAATATAAGAGAGAAAAATACATTTTCTGTTTGAAATGTAATTACTTTTTGAGGATAATGATCCTAAATTTTATTGCCATTGATCATAAAATGTTAGATATAGAAAGGGCCATTAGATTATATGGCAGTACTCTCTTCGGGGTCATATAATTTTTATCTGCCTAGCATTATTGATTGCAATGTACATTTCAAGGTGAGTCATGTTTAATTACAGATATACTTTATCACAAACTTGGCAAATTTCTTTTAAGGGACAAGATTTAAAAATATGCTTCTATTTCTCCTATTAAAATGTATGTGCGCACACATGCACACACACACACACAAACACACATGCATATATACATACATGCATGCACATACACACAATCATACATACATGCTATATCTAATCCAGTTTATTTGCCTCACCCAAAGAGGCAATTAAGTGCCCATGGGATTAGGTAAGAGAGACATTTTGCAGGTCCATATCTCAGGAAACTCCTTGCAGGTCTAAGGAGTTGGAATTTCTTTGCCATGTTGCCACCTAATGGAACTTTCTCCCCTAACCTGAATATTTTCTTTCCTTATTTTCCTGAAGTCTCTCAAGGCCTGGTTTTATCATCAGGCCTGGGGGATCTCAGTGGACTAGTAAGATATTGAGCTGGCTCTGATGCTGATTAAATGTCTTGCATGTACTTGTTTGTTTTTCAAGGATTTTTTAATATGATTGTGCTTATCATGTTTATTGTTTCATAATTTTTTTGCTGTGCAGTTCCCCAAGGACGCTTCTTGTGAGATTGGGCGGGATGTCATATAAATTTGGCAGATAGATAAATAAAAAATAAATAGTCAAGCTTTGCTGCCTAATCTATGACAGCATTGTCTGACATAAGAAATAATCAAAAGTACAATCCATTTGCTGAGACTGATCTGTATATTTTATAGACTCAGCCTTGATTCCTTTACTTCACAGCCATGACATTATCATAATAGCAAGTCCCTGTTTGTTTGTTTGTTTGTTTGTTTGTTTGTTTGTTTGTTTATTTGTGTATGAATGATTCTGTGAAATTCTATGATTACCATCTAAAGAGTTTCTCCTTGTTTTCAAAATATAATGATTTGGAGTTGTCCATGCCTTAAAAAATTAAGAGAAAAATTGTAGATTATTTTTACATTTCACTGTTATCACATTCCCAGCATGACATCTTGTACTGGGACACATCCATCATAATCAATTTGGAAGGTCATTGTTCTAGTAATCTAACAAAAAAAATCCTTTAGCCATTTATTTATATCACCCTTTATTGTCTCACCTAAAAAGCAAATATTAGAATAAGAATCGTAAAGAGCCCTCTCTCACAAATTGCTTTTATAGTTAATATCATACTAACCGAAGGCAAGAGTTTTATGAGCGGTCTTAGTAGCGAAATTAAACCATGGAAAATCTAAGGCTCCACATTTACTGTACGGTTAATTCAAGTATATTCACTTTAATGTAAGGGATACATCTATGCATTTTGAACTCAATCATGTATTCCATTGACTTATAGCTTCATATTAAATGCTAGATTAGATGTGGGTTCAAAAGAAACTGCTACTTCAGTCAAATCTACATTTACATCAATAATTTCATTTGTTCATTAGTTCTAAAGCTTCTCAAGTATTGATCCATTATTAAACTGCAGCTAATTATATTAATCTATATCTAATTTCCTTTTTCATGCCATAGTTCCTGCTTAATCACTTCATTGCTTTTTTCTCAATTTTCATTTTTACATTATTGAAATTAAGGATACTACTACTGTATGTACCAAGTCATAGAATCATAAAGTATGTTATTAAGCTATCCCCCTGCTTCGTTTAGGGACTCAATTAAAGCATCTACACACATGACTGTTCATTCACCGTCTGCTTGAACATATTGAGTGGAATGAAGGTGATGTCTTTTAGCACTTAATTTCACAGTCAAAGTAACATCAATGTTAGAAAGATTTTTCTATTGCAATTTTTCTACACAGGGAAAAGGTACTGTATAATTCAGTACTATCTGTGTGGATTGATAGCCACTCTTGGTCAAGAATTTTGTATAATTCACTCTGGAAATATCAAGGAAATTAATGATGTCTCCATTCTGTGTCATTACAAAATGATAAAACTTTAGATTAGCTATATAGTCCCTGTTGCAATGTTCTATATTAAAAGTTCAGTCCCTTCTTTCCTCTGATATGTCACCTCATGTGGGAGAACAGCAGACAGAACTGAAGGGCATCAGTTTAGATTTTGCGTTGCCACAAGAGACCCAGATCCAGCCTTCCTTGAATTTGTTGGCCCTTATCTAGTACCAGTTTAATGCTGACCACTAGTTGACTATATTCTTTTGAATAGTCTTAAATAAATAGTTTATGCTGCAACACAATTCTTTGTGCCTGACACTTCATCACAATATAGTTTTCCGAATTTGGGGTTTGAAGAAGGCACACTGCTTGCAGTTCATCTGTGGTCACCGAAGTGTGTTACTAGCCGCACTGGAAGTGCAGAGTCTATGCACTTGGATACCATTGTTGTAGTAACTGTGAATGTTATTCTGTAATTCTGTTTACAGAATTCTCTATAAACATTTGGTGGTGCTTGTCTTCAAAGCTGGCAGAGTTTTCATAGCACAAGACTTTCCAGTGGATTTTGTCAGCAGTTGTAGCCTTTAGTTTTCTTGGCTGGATATCACAGTAGAATAGATTTCCTTCACAGCATCTTTAAAATACTCGCATGACCGATCTCAAGGTCTTTTTCAGACTCCAGTATGCTATACAGCAATTGGTGAGGTATATGGTGGTCAACCATTCTGATGGCATGTCCCACCCATCTCATCTGGGCTTCAATAATCAGGGAGTCAATACTGGTGGACTTTGTATGAGTGAGGACCTCCAAATTGGAGACAGGGTCTTGCCAATAAATGCTAAGGGGAAAACAGACAGCATGTATGTGAAATTTATCCAGTCACCTTATGTGCTTTCAAAAGTACAAAATCCAGGACGTACATCCATACATGGTGGAAGAGTTAACCATAGTGCTGTAGACTTTAGTTTTGTGGTTATATGGAAATTGTGTTGCTTGAGCATTCTAATACAATGGCTGCCAACTATGGCAATACCTGGGTGGTCTGCAGAACCAGCAGGCGACTGAGAGAGGCCTGCTGAGCTCCCCATCACTGGCCTCTCATGCCCAGCCTTCCATCTCGGAACACGTCTCAACAGTCTGCTCCAGAGTCCCTGTCCTAGCCACTCTGGGAAACCTCACCTGACACGGGGGGGGGGGAGAAAGCAGTGTGTTTACATCCCAGCCGAGCCATGGGAGGAATAGGCATGCAGCAGCGGCGGTAGAAGTCTCACCTGGCCTCATCTGCACTAAAGTATAGGAAATACACAATTTCACCATATTTAATCTATCGTGGCAGTTTTATGGAGATTTGCAGTATTAAAATACAAATTAATTAACAAAATTGCTGGCCTTCTTGTTTCCAGCTTCTGCTGAATGAGTGAAGCAGCCGGACGCTCTGGCTGCTGAAGGCTCTATTTCTTCTTTTGGAGGCCATAAATGGCCTGTAGGTTAGCCTGGAGGACTGATTGAATGAGGAGTGCAACGGGGGTGCATGTTTGGCGGCGGCCAACATGTTTGCCTCCCATTCTGATCCCTTTTCACTGGATCAAGAAAGGGTACTCAGCGCCATTAAGGGAGGAATCAGGAGACACCGAAACAAACACCAGGATGGAAGCAAAAAGAAGCTGTACGAACCATCCAGTTGGGTAAGAAGAAGCAATTTATGAAATACACTCTATGAAATAAAAATGCTGTGAGCCTTATTAAAAGAAAAAAACAAGCAGTCTTCTCCCCAAAGAAGTAAAAAGAGGTGAATCCAATCAACAGGGGACTAAGCAGTGAAGAAAGTCTGGAGAAATGCCAAAATAGAGGACACTGGCAAAGTGAAAAATTTTAACTCTTTCTTTCGCTGGACTTAATGGATTAAACTGACTTATAATTTTATGATTCAGAGTTTGATTGGAATGAGCGGTGGTATAAAGAAGGACTGTGACAGATCTTAAAAGTGAGGGGGAAAAACGAAGATTTTTTTAAAAAAATTTGGACACTAGAAGATTAATTTACTGGGGCTAAAATCTGGATTTATAAATTGCTGATTAAACGGACTTGGATCATTACTATTGGTCAAAGAAAGACTGGATTTATTATAAAGGAGGGGGGAAGACGTGGCAAAATGGAGTCGGCGGAAGATGAAGTGCTGCATGAGAGTAATGACAGCAAGCTCCAGGCATGCATGGACGAAATGTTCGAACTGCAGTATGATGAACAAAAAGGAAAGACAAAAATATTGAAAGTTTTAAAAAGACCTTTAAAAATGGAAAAAATGGCAGGATGATTGAGAAGAAGGAGAGAACTGAAGAAACGGAATAAAAACCAGATTTTAAGAAAGAAAGAAACAATGCTATTAAAAAATAAAAAGGAGAAATTAATTAATACTTCTAAGCACGGTAAGAAAAAAATGAATTAGGATAATATGGGCCCCTAGAGCAAAAAATTGGTCATTGTAGTGGAGAAGGAGGGGGGAAAGATCCGGGGGGATAAAGGAGTGAATAAGCAGAAAAAGGTGGGTTAACAAGCTAGGTGGAAGAACATTACAAGATGGAGAGAGAGAAGAAAGAGAAGCTGGATCCAGAAATATCTAGCAAGACAAAAGAATGGGAATGATGGGTGCGATGGGAATGAAGGAAGTTATATTAAATTTATATTAAGTATATATCTAAGATGTTGAAGATTAAATGAATTAACATAGATCTGAATCATGTATAAAACTCACCACTCACGTTAAATCAAATGAAACCATAAGAGTTATTTTGGATTTGAAATATATGATAAGTAATAAAAAATGTAATACTCACATAAAATGAAAATAGTAAGCAAAAAGTGTATAAAATGTTAATAGATTAATGACCGGATGAAAAAATGGACTATGCAGAATGATTATCTTGTTTTTAAGCTAAAAATGGGACTGAATGGAACCTAAGATAAAAAGGAGAAGATTGAAGGAAACAGAAGAACAGGAGGTAGAAGAAAAATAACAGTAAGAAGAGAAGTTAGAAAAAGAAGGGAAACAACAGATGGGTATATCTTAGAATTATAGTTAGGAATAGAGAATGCTATTCTGTGGATTTATATGTTTTTTTTAATATAAAACTGTGATGTAGTTGTCTGAATTTTTTCTTTTTCTTTTACTTGTCTTTGTGTGTAGTATATTGAAAAACCTAATAAAAATATATTTTAAAAAAACAAAAAAAAACAAAATTGCTGATGCTTAATCACAGAATTGTTTTCTTTTTCAGTCACTTAGATGGGACGCTATTGACTGTCTCTGGGCATTATCCTAGTTGCTGAATAAGCAGAGTAATTTATGAGCGTTGGATCTGTCTAAAGTATCTGTCTGCATCTACGCATATTAAGGATGCAGTAAATAATAATGGACTGTACAGACTTACTTCTGAATGTTCCCAGTGCTAACTTAATTCTTAGGCAAAACATGTTTCTCAAATTGACTTTGGATTTAAGCATTCACCCATATGTCAAAATCAAAGTTCACCTACAAGAATATACATGTAGAAATTTTCAATCCCAAAACATTTTGAGGGACAAAGTATATATACGGTATATATTAGTGATTCATGGTGAGGTAGTAGAAAACATTGCTTTTGATTGGTGCTATGTCAAGGATTTCGAGAATTGTGATTGAGCTGCTGTTTCCTGTTATTGAGTCGCTTTTACAAGCTTCTGCTACCCAGTCTGAATTCAAGAGGAGAGTTCAAGTCATATCCCTGCTGTTACTGGTTTAGAATCCATGGGTAATGTGAGAGTAAAGTGCTCATAGGAAAAGAACAATGACATAAATAGACAGTTTGCAACTAGAAGCCTATTAAAGAGATTAGGATTTCCTGAGTCTTTGCAAAATTAGAGTCCACATGAATGATGGTAGGCTGCTTGAGAATGCTGTGATTCATTTTGCAAGGAAGTAATGTATGCATGTCAGAAACTGTGTTACTATACTTCACACAAATATGTTGCTCATCCTGATAAACTCTATATATGTATGTGTAATGGTGTTTGGTTGAATTTATTATATACTTTGGTGTTCAATAGATTTCAGTATGATTGAAATCTATTGATTTTGATGGAACATATAAATATGCAAAGTTTCTATATTTTGGAACTGATTTGTTGTCCTTTAGAATCTGTATTCTGTACATATTTTCATGCTTGTTGTAATATCAGTGTTAGCCATGCTGTTAAGTAGTACTTCTGGTTCCCTCTACCCATTGTTTCTTAACTGCTTAAGTTTTCTGCTCTCTTAGAACCAAATACCAATCTGAATATTAGATTTTTGGAGATTTATTTTTAATATTTTAAAAACAATCTGCATAGTCATAGCAGTTTGAGTAGTTGTACTGTTCATCCTACAGTGATATCCTATCTAATTTTGCAACCATGAAATGAAGCATAATGATGCAGTTTCTTAATATAAAATATTGTGAGATTTATTTTGATGAACATAACATAATCAAGTCGTTTTGAGTTTTATTCTATCAGAATAGAACATGTTTTCTTTTATTTTTGTTATGGTTCACACAAAGACTATAATTCAACTGTGGAAGGGCAAATACCAAAAGCCTGGACTTTATTCTGCTGATTCCAGTTTTTCCCTCTATGTTCATTTCTCCTTTCTACACTGATTTGTCTTCTCGATTTCTTCTATCTTCTATCATATAAAGTCTATTTGCTTTGTATTTCTTTTTTTATCTACATTGACAATTTGTTTTTTTTCTTTCGGTGCTTTGTTTCCTAATCTCAATATTATGTTCAAAATTTGCTGACATTTTAATAATCATTTTATTCTTCACACTTCAAGCTGCTTTGAAACCCTGCGAGTGAATAAGTTACAAAAAGATAATTGCTGATGAATGAATAAGAAGAAAATGAAACCATTTGTTGCAAAAATTATTTTCATTTCTTTGTATATGAATTCTACTAGTGCTATGGCAAATATCATTTTAAAGAATATTCATCCACTTGTACAAAATACATTCTTGGATTTTGAACAGTCTATCTGTTCAGTAGAATGCATTATAGATACATGCAAACAATGAATAGATTTACAAATCCTTGTATAAAATTACTGATACTTTCTTCATTTTGTATACTTACACTTTCTGAAATATTTATGTACTTATCTAATTTAATATACCAACACAATTTATAACTCATGATGCTTTATGTCTTAATTAAATATTACTAATATAGCATAAAATAGAATGAAATAAATAAGTTTTCTGGAGACTTGAGGCATATTTTAAAATTATTTAGAATATGTGGTTAATGTTGATGGATATTTTAATAGGAACTTATGCAGAATGCTTTAGAATAGACTCATGAACACATTCAAAAAGAACATGGATCAGGAGTAGAATTATCCATTCTTTGGTGTCTTTGGATCTGAATTTTTATGACTGAATCTCTTTCTCTCACTCCCTCTCTCTCATCTCCCACCTCCATTCAAAATGCATGTATTGTCTTAGAAATATACCTGAAAGTAATCAAACTTGAGATATTTTGTTGGCATATAAAACCAAGTGAAGGTTGGAACATAAAAGCTTTTCTCAAGTCAAAACATATGTTTCAGATGACATCAAGACATGCTAGTAGATACCAATCTGACCATATTCTTGATGTCATCTAGAACAACTTTGGTCTATGGTGATAATTGTCTCTTGGTATGTAGGATTTTATAACTCTTCCTTGACTCTTAACTGGAGTTGCCCATGTCATGGCATCCTGAACCTTCTGATCTGAATTTCGTGCTTGCCTGCCCAATTTCAGATACAATATTTGACTGTATAAGTTACCAAAAGCACATAATAATGAGAGACTGTAGTTATTTTCAGCTTCCAAAAAACATTTGCTAGTTTTTTTTACCTATCTCTTTCTGTAGACACCATCCTGTTTTATCCTACCGCAATCCACTTATTGTAAATACAAATACCAAGCTATTAGTTTATATATGTTACTTTATCAGCATGCCAAATTTCAGTTTCCAGTGTGACATCAAGTGATATCAGAACTAAATCTATGCCAAATATGTAGATAGGGAGGGAAGGAAGAATTGAATTGTATGAGTAAACTCCTAACCTAGACATCTGGACACGGCAATCCAACTTAGTAAATAGAATACTTTATTTTATTTGGCCAAATGTGATTTGCCACACAAGAAAGCTCTCAATATACATATAAAGCATCATCATCATCATCATCATCATCATCATCATCATCATCATCATCATCATCATCATCATCATCATCATCATCATCATCCCAGTTAGAGAGGTAGTAGAGGAGGTGAGAAAGATAATAATACTACAGTCATATAACATGGGTAAATATACATAAACATAAGACAATACTATCAAGATTAGGTGTTCAGCAGAGTGATAGAAGGGGTCTCTGTGTCTAGTTGTTTTGGCATGCAATGCCCTATAACAGCATCCTGAGAAGATGAGTTGAAGCAATTTATGTCCAGGATGTGAGGGGTCTGTAAATATTATCTCAGTCCTTTTTTTTGCTCATGCAGTACATAGGTTCTCAATGGAAGGCAGGCTGGTTGCAATTGTTTTTCCTGCAGTTCTAACTATCACTTGGAGTCTGTACCTGTCCTGTTTAGTTGCTGTTGCAAACCAGGCAGTTATAGAAGTACAGATGACAGACTCATTAATTCCTCTGCACAACAGTATCAACAGCTCATGGAGCAATCTGAACTTCCTAAGTTGATGCAGGAAGAACATTCTTTGTTGTGCCTTTTTAATGATGGTTCTAATGTTAGGTGTCCATTTCAAATCCTGGGAGATTATAGAACCCAAAAACCTGAAGGACTTTAATGTTGATACTATGCTGTCAAGTATAGTAAGAGGTGGTAGAATAGGAATGGTCCTCCTAAAATCAACTCTTATTTCTAAAGTTTTAAGCATGTCCAGCTACAATTGTTCCAGCTGCACCACAGAGCCAGTTGTCTAGTTTCTCATTTAAATGCAGACTCATCACCATCTCGAATGAAACCAATAACTGTAGTATCATCTGCAAACTTTAGTACTTTAACAGAAGGTTCTTTAGAGTTGCAGTCATTGGTATAGAGAAAGAAGAGAGCACACCGCCCTGAGAGGTGCCTGTGCTACCCTGTTTCTCCGAAAATAAGACCTACTTATAGTTTTGCCCCTTGCTGAAATATAAGGCATCCCCCGAAAATAAGACCTCCCCGATAATAAGGCCTCTCCTCCAGTGCAGCCGAAGCAGACAGGAAGTTCTCAGTGGAAAAATAAGACATTCCCTGAAAATAAAACCTAGCGCATCTTTGGGAGCAAAAATTAATATAAGACAGTGTCTTATTTTCGGGGAAACACAGTAGTTGTCTGATTGCTTGGTGTGATTTTCCCTAGTTTCACTTGTTGTTTCCTGTCAAAAAGCTAATAATCCACCTACAAGAATGGACAGGCACAGCTATCTGAATCAGTTTAGACAGAGGAATTTCTGGAATGATGGTATGCAATGCTAGGCTGAAATCTACAAAAAGGTCCTGTGCATAGGTCCCTGTGGATTCAAGATGTTACATGATGTAGTGCAGTGCTACACTGACAGCATCATCTGCCAACCTATTTGCTTAGTAGGCAAACTGCAAGGGATCTAACAGAGGATCCATGGTCATTTTCAAGTGAGTCAGCACTCACTTCTCAAAGGTCTTCATAACTACAGATGTCAGAGCAATCAGTCTATAGTCATTCAGCTCCTTGATGAAGCATTTCTTGGAAACCTGAATGATAGTAGAGTGTTTGAAGCAAGAAGGAACATGGGGAATGCTCCAAATTTTTTCCAAAAAAAAAAAAATCAGCTGACATGATGAAGTGTTTTTATTTGCTTTTGCTTTTGATGCTTTCCCTTAAAAACAAAGAAAGGACAATTTATCTTTTCCAGTTTCAGCCCTTGCATATAATAGATGGCATGTCTTCTGAACAATGTGTTGTAAAGCAAGAAGATCAACAATGTTTCTTTTCCCTGTCCACTTTTGGAAAAGACAGCAAATCTAATATATCCTGGTTGTCTTCCAAGGTGCCATATTCTTACAACCTTAAGCAACCAATTAGACAACTTGTGACCCATTAAGTCATCATTTCAGAGACATTTCCTTACCTAAACTGGCAACCAGAATGACCATGGGGAGGCAAACTTTCATAGAAGCAAGAATGACTTTGACTATTTGTTGGCTTTCCATCAAAAATCTTTCTTCCTTCCTTCCTTCCTTCCTTCCTTCCTTCCTTCCTTCCTTCCTTCCTTCCTTCCTTCCTTCCTTCC
>JANHFO010009051.1:0-14774 GCA_032468095.1 Pareas carinatus | reverse complement strand
ATTAAAATTTATAACCTGCTAGACCCACTACACCCCCCCAAGTACCCCCCCAAGGAACCAACACTACTAAAAAAACCCTGGGGATCAGACCAGCCCAGGCTGGATGAAAAGATGGGTCTTGAGGGCGCAGTGGAAGGTCCGGAGATCGACAATCATATGAATCTCTGGAGGAAGCTCGTTTCATAGGGTTGGCGCTGCCACAGAGAAGGCTCTAACCCTGGGGGCCGCCAGCCGGCATTGTCTGGCTGATGGCACCCGGACGAGACCCACTCTGTGGGAGCGAACTGGTTTGTGGGAGGTAGTTGTTGGCAACAGGCGCTCCTGCAGATACCCAGGCCCTATGCCATGAAGCGCTTTAAAGAATGTAACTAACACCTTGAAACGCACCCGAAAGGCCACAGGAAGCCAGTGCAGCTTGCGCAGGAGGGGAGGTCACATGGGAACATCCCTTAACCCTCATAATTCCCCACGCGGCCGTATTTTGAACAATTACAGCTTCTGGATGCGGTTCAAGGAGAGCTCCATGTAGAGAGCATAGCAATAATCCAGCCAGGAGATGCCGAGCACCTGAGTGACTGTGCGAAGGGTGTCCTGATCTAGAAAGAGGGGCAACTGGTGAACCAGGCAAACCTGGTAAAAATCCCCCCTGGCCATGGCCGTCATATGATCTTCCAGCGACAGCCGTGCATTCAGGAGGACTCCCAAGTTGCGGACCCTTTCCATGGGGGCCAATAACTCGCTCCTGATAGTCAGAGATGGTGTCAACTGGCTATATTGGGGCGCTGGAAGCCACAGCTACTCGATCTTGGAGGAGTTAAGTCTGAACCTGTTCCTCCCCATGCAGGCCCGCACAGCTTCCAGACACTGGGACATTACTTCCATGGCATCGTTGGGGTGGCCTGGGATGGAGATGTACAGCTGCGTATCATCAGTGTACAGATGATACTCCACCCCAAAGCCACGGATGATCTCATTCAGCGACGTTACATAGATGTTGAACAGGAGAGGTGAGGGAATGGACTCTTGTGGCACCCCACATGACAGGTGCCTCGGGGTCGACCTCTGGCCTCCTGTCAACAATGTCTGTGACCGGTTGGAGAGGAAGGAGGAGAACCACTGCAAAACAGTGTTTCCCACTCCCAACCCCTCCAACCGGTGCAGCAGGATACCATGGTCAATGGTATCGAAAGCCGCTGAAAGGTCTAACAGGACCAGGATAGAAGAACATCCCCTATCCTGGGCCCTCCAGAGATCATCCACCAATGCAACCAATGCCGTTTCCGTGCTGTATCCAGGTCTGAAGCCGGACTGGAGCGGGTCTAGATAGACACTTTTCTCCAGGTGCCGCGGGAACTGATAGGCCACACACTTTCAACAACCTTCACCAGAAAGAGAAGGTTGGAGACAGGACGATAATTTGCTAAAACAGCCGGGTCCAAGGAGGGCTTCTTGAGGAGAGGTCGCACCACCGCCTCTTTCAAGGCAGCAGGCAAAAACGCCTCAGTCAAAGCAGCCTCAACCACTGGAGCCAGCCTCGTGTCACCCTCCAGGAAGCCAGCACCAACCAGGAGGAGCACGGGTCCAATAAACATGTGATGGCCTTCATTAGCCTTAGCAACCCGTCCATGTCCTCAGGAGCCACAGGCTCAAACTCCCCCCAGATAACAGACTCAAGAGATGCACTCACCCCCCTCCCAGATCATGCCAGTTGGAGCTCAAACCCCTCTGGATCTGATTGATTTTGTCATGCAGACAAAAGCCAAAATCCTCAGCACGACCCTCCAAGGGGTCTTCCCATGCTCCCACATGTAGGAGGTAGCGGCTCACCCTAAAAAGGACAGCTGGGCGGTTATCTGCTGACGCAATCATGGCGGCGAAGTAGCTACTCTTCGCCTCCCTGATTGCCCCCCAGGTAAGTCCTAACATGTGACTTAGCCAGGGTTTGATTCGATTCAGAGTGGCTCACCCTCCAACTGCTCTCTAGGTATCTTTTGCAGCGCTTCAATAAAATTATTTCCATCCAATTAAAATTAGAATGCAGGAGGACATGATGTGGTTATCACAAGCCCGCTTGATGGAACAAGTGGACCTTCATGGAACAGTGGAAGATCTGAAGGTCAGTGATCGATCGTATAGCAGGGGGGAGGTCGTTCCAGAGGGTGGGTGCCGCCACAGAGAAGGCTCTTCCCCTGGGGGTCGCCAGCCGACATTGTCTGACTGGCGACACCCTGAGGAGGCCCTCTCTGTGGCAGCGTACAGGATGGCGGGAGGTGTCTATGGGTAGAATGCGGTCCTGCAAGGAACTGGGCCCTATGCCATGGAGCGCTTTAAAGGTGTCTTCTTTGATTTCTTTCTTTTCATTTTTCTTTCTTACTTTATATTCATTTGGGTCAGTTTCCGTCTTTTTTTAAAAGCTTTCATAAAAATCATATTTAAAAAAGGAATTCAGTCTATCAAAAAAAATTTGCATGAGATTTGACTGTGATCAAGAGACCTAACTTTCCTTCTCCATCCAGGTCCTAACTGCTCATTGCCAACTCAAGGATTTTTGTTTTCCCCTCTTATGGATCCTGAACTCTGAAATAGACTAGGTAGCTAAAGGCAGTCCTCAACTTACGATCACAATTGAGTCCAACATTTCTATTCTTATCTAAGACATTTGTTAAGTGAGTTTTGCCCCATTTTGCGACTTTTCTTACCACAGTTGTTAAGTGAATCACTGCAGTTGTTAAATTAGTCACATGGTTGTTAAGTGAATCTGGCTTCCCCATTGACTTTGCTTGTCGGATGGTCGCCAAAGGTGATCAAATGACCCCGGGACACTTCTACCGTCATAAATATGAGTCAGTTGCCAAGCATCTGAATTTTGATCACATGATCATGGATGCTGCAAAGGTCGTAACTATGAAAAATAGTCATAAGTCACATTTTTCAGTGCTGTTGTAACTTTGAATGGTCACTGAACAAACTGTCCTAATTTGAGGACTACCTGTATTCTGACAGTGATCCTCTTGAAATATAAGCATCAATCTAGATTGCAAAACTCCAGATAATCACTAGATGGCAATAGTAAATCAGAGGCATTATAAATTGGTAGCTTTTTTTCCAGTTCAGATATAGGGAGTCTCCAAAGAGGAAGTTGCTCCTCAAACATACAGAACAATCCCCCTTAAGGTATAACTTGTGATCACCCTATGCAAAAGAATGTATTGGCATAAACTGAATATAAACATTATTGACAAAAGTAAAACAATAAGTCAGTGTTTTCATATTCTATAGCTGCAAGTTACTATAATCCTTTATCATATTTTTAGAAATACTTTAATAGTTATTGGAAAAAATAGTTTTGTAGCAGAACATTTGGCGGGATGAAACTTGCCAATATTGGAAATACTTACTGGGCTGTTTTAAATTTTACAGTGTCATAAAGTTTTCATTTTAAAAAAAGAGAGAGATTTAAAGGCATATTTCCTTCTGTATAATCAGCACTAAATTTCCAATAAATAGGAGTGGGGGTTTTGCATTAGATAATACCATCAAGGTTAAGCTTGGGTCAAAGAGAAGAAACTATAGCAGAGGGATTTCTTTAGCCCCATTCCATTCTGGATAGGAGGGCAGGGAATGTATTGGATGGATGATTCATAGGCCTATCCCAATTCAAAACTATCTCTGTTGTCAGTCTTATCATTGATTGTCCTAAATGCAGCTTTTTTATGAGGATGGCAAAATCATATGTAAGGAACAGAGATGCATGTTTGTTTTCCCCTTATAATTATGCCTTACTGTCCTCCAGATTCTCCCTTGGAGTGATTCCATGTGATGGCATTTTCTCTCTTGTGAATGAGCAGCTAGACTCTTTCGTCATCCTCATTTCAGTTCTCACTGGACTCAGTCACTTGATCCTCCTTCAGTCATTCTCTAAAATCATCCAACTTTCCATTTCTCTTGATTATGAGCTGAAAAGGACGGTCACTCGGGCAAACCGCTTCTTCCAAGGGATTTCTGATAAAGATAATTATTAAAACAGTCAGCGGCCAGGCTGACCTTTCTAACATATCTCAGTTGCCTGGTTGAGGAATGCTGTTCCCTTCCATCAAGACTTCTTCCTTCAACACGCCTTTCAATCTCCCTACCCAAAGCCTAGAAATGCTGGACAGAAGGAGCCTTGTGCCAAGGGCTTTATATAAATTAGGCAGCAATCTTTTCCAACAACAATTCATCCTGTCAGTCCTTCAGAAAGAGAAATATCAAAATAGTTAAATGAAAAATTATGGCAGGAGATTCTCAAATTTTGCTGGGCTGTGAACTCCTAAAATTTGAAATAGAATTTGCTTTTATCATCAAATTGGTATCACGAATTCATAAACCTACTACAACAGATTGTAGAATGGGCACTTCAACTCATACTTTATTTAGAGACCGTAATTGTTCATATTTTTCCATTGTAATGGTTTTCACTTAATCTCCCTCCCATGTGCATTTATTCCTCATGCAATTTATGTATTAATTAAGATTTTCGGCACATAAGGAAAAAAGCAGATAATTGTAAATAATGTAAGTCTTCTTCCAATCCTTTATCCTCCTCTTGGCTATCTATTTAGGGGCAATAATTGCCTCCACTCAGGTAACTATTAACAACTGTAGCCCTGGACACATAAAAATGTGGCTTCATATTAGCATGTATCAAGAAGAAACATCTTTTGTCCCTTTAAAAACCAGCAGAAGATGTGTGCTGTAGAATCTTCTATGTAAATAAAATAAATCTGAGAATACACCTAAGAACAAATTTAAGTCCAACTGAATGCAGAAAGAAATTCCGAAATGGCTTCTAGATTCAGATGACGTTTTGAACATTCAGTGGCTTTTCTCAGAACTGATGAGAAACAGGCAAACATATTATTTATATATAAATAGAACATCAGTATAAATAAACAGTCCCACAAGTTGGTGATATCATTTAAAAAAAACATGATGGAGTCAGTGCTAATTAAAGCATCCAGGGCAATCTCAAGGCAATAAAAATTGGTCTCAGAAGAATCCATCAGGGAGGCCAGCTAATTTTAAAATGCATCCCATAAAATACAGATTTATAGAGAGAAATTCCTTAGTAGGAGGCTTACAAGAACCCTGGAATGTAGTTACCCTAAACATAATTGTTGCGGGATGCATCTATGTGATCTTATAAACTTCATAAAATAGTGTTTTGCAGGAAGGAAGGATTAGATTATTTTCAAACCAAAGAAACATCTTCCAAATCATGATTATATCTAGCCTCTTATGCCATTCGAATTGCTATTGCCTGTTCTTAGCCTGGAAGGCTTCCAGAGGTGAAACATTGCATCAGCCCAGAGATCTCCTGATATAGGCTGCTCATTGACCTGGAATATAAGGGAACCAACTTGCCCATCAGTCTTAGGTAACTGACTTCCGGGGATTTCACATGGACTTCCATGTGGGAAATGAAGGAGAAGCTTAGCTTAGTCCATCTTTCATCAGTTTGATTTATAGACCTCAAGCAACAATGCAGATAATCTTGTATACATGATGTGTATAAGAGATTTAGTGGTTCCAAGTGTGAGGTAAGATCAGCCATGAACTTTGTTAATCCAGATCTTTCCAGTATTCTGGGTCTGCTTAAAATATGGATTTGCAAGTCTTTCTGATATCTGAATACATCTATAATGGTTCTTACCGAAATGAAGAACTCAATATTTTAAACCCAAGCACTCCTATCACTGCTATAGGAATAATCCCATCGCAGAACAGAATAATAAGTTGGAAGGGACCTTGGAGGTCTTCTAGTCCAACCCTCTGCTCAGGCAGGAAATCCTATACCATTTCAGACAAATGGTTGTCCAATTTCTTCTTTAAAACTTACAGTGTTGAAACACCCACAAGTTGTTCCACTAATTAATTGTTGGGAAATTTCTCCTCAGTTCTAGGCTGCTTCGCTCCTTGATTAGTTTCCATCCATTCCTTCTTGTTCTGCCTCCAGGTGCTTTGAAGAATAGCTTGACTCCCTTTTCTTTGTAGAAACCCCTGAGGTATTGGAACACTGCTATCATGTCACTCCTAGTCCTTCTTTTCATTGAACTAGACACACCCAATTCCAGCAATCGTTCTTTATATGTTTTAGCCTGCAGTCCCCTAATCATTTTTGTTGCTCTTCTCTCTGCTATAAAAGACTCACTGGCTTATTAGCATCTTATATTTTAATGACATGTCTGAAATCTTTACATTATCCATCACTAAGTTTCAGGTCCCAAAATTTCACCCAAATATGGATAACTACATCGCTTCCCATTAATGCAAAACAGCATTGTATATCCAGCAAAATATTATACATATTAATTATTTACTGGATGTTATATACCATCGAGTTATTCACACCCTGTTTGCAATCGTTCTCTTGAATACCTCCTTCTAAGCACATGCAGAGAGGTGCTCGGCTAAATCTCAGAGAAATTAGACATTACCTCTATTGCTATACCTTTACTATAACTGCTTCTAACAGTCCAATTTTCTGACATTTGCTGCTAATGTCCACTGGAGGGCACTCACTTCTGGCTTTAGGACAGAGATGGCTACTTATAGGTACAGCTATCTGAGAGAAAACTGGAAAGAGAATAACATCTTCATTGAATTTACTTCTGGAATTAGGAGTTAGGAACGAACAAGCACCCAAGTTCCAGAGCACTGGTGGAGCTGGGGAGTTTCAAACAGTGGGTTTTAATAAGGCAGGTCTTTTAAATCAACATTGTGCAATCTGTAAACTTTTAGATTTTCCGAACAGGTTTCTAACATCCTTCAAAATTGATTCTTCTGATTGAGCCTGCTGGTATTTGGCTCATCTGGCATGCCATAAGTTGCCTATCTCTACAGAATGGTTAAGGGTTATGTTTAATTGACTTTGAAATGTGGTCAGCCCAACCTATTCCTGAGAGGTCTTCTTTCACGTTCTGGACTTTTACCCTAAAGCTCTGCCTGAATGGCACCACTACCTGAGCAAGAATTCTTCATCACTTGATCACCATCTGGCTTTGTGCCAAAAGCAGGACTAGAACTCACTGACTCTGAATTTCTAGCTTGCCGTTTTAGCCACTAAATTGAAATGTCTCTAATGCTGCAAGAGATAAAACAGATGGAGATCTGGGAAGGTTTGATCTCAACAGCACAATAGTGTTGTAAATATATGCACCATAAAGAAAATAAGGAAACTCTAATAAATATATATTCATTCAGTAATAGTTCCAAAACTGATGTTTCCAAACCTGAAAAAAGGTGGATGTATAATCCATTGTTATACCCACCTCTCTATCTCAACCTACAAATTCAACAATTTTTTCTGCATTCCACTCTCTCTGTCTCTGTCTCTCCTATTAAGAGAATCTGAGCCAGCAATTCACTTTCCAGCAGGTTCGATTCCAAAGCAGCTTTTCCTATCAAGAACTGCTATATAAGACAAAGTTCCCTTCTCTTCCACAAACACAGAAACATCTCACAGACAACGAGGCTCCAATGATTGGATGCCTTCATATTGAAACGTTTCCATGGAATCTCGATAGCACCAACTAAAGTCTGATCTGGCTTATTGAGAGCTATCTCTCCTCCTTGCTGAATACTGAGTCCCAAGTAAACCCATGGCAAAAATTGAATGTTTAGGTCTAGACAAATCAAAAAATAGAACCACAATTTTACCTATTTGTCATCATGATTAAGCATGTGTTTCCTTGAATATACATAGATGCTTCATATACCTTAATGCTTCATACAGAAGTGGTTACCAATCAATTACTAAAAGACCAATTTGCTGAATCATTTTGAAAGCCTGCGAAATTTTTAGGTGTACCCGTGACCATCAGAAGCTAATGGGTCTGCCCTACAACTAAGTTTGGGGGCTCGGTGTTGCCATTTGTTTTATCTTGGCTGATATTATTAATCCATTGAGAGAGTTTGCTTGCCATAGCAATTATTACTAGATCTTGTGGGGTTTGATTCATCAATAGCATGCTTGATTTTTAATGTGTCTACTGGCTATAACACTCAGCTGCTTGCTGCCTTCTCTCTCTTTTAACTCATTGTATTATTTCTGCTGTTTAAATATATATTTATTGGCCTGTAAAGGAACACAGACATTATGCAGCTCACTTTCCCCAAAGATTTCCTCTTATATTTGTTAAAACCCAGTTTTAATTTTGCATGTTGGTCAAATGGCTTGCTATCTCTATAATGGTATATTTTAACCTATAACTAAAACCCCTTGATAGCTATGGCTTTGTCCATGGTCATTATGGTCAATCAAGGAAAAATTGTTAATACTGATAGTTGTTGGTGTTTGGTGGTATGTTCTGATGTCTTATGTTGCCTTGTATTTATCTGTATATCGTAGTCTGGAGTTGGAAGTTGCTCAGTGTCACATTCAACTGAATATAAGGCATGGTAAAAAAAATAATAAGCAACTATATGAAATTTGAAGTAAACTCTTAAATTTGCCTTTCTGCCAATCCCTCTAGCCTTGTAAAACCTTTTTCTCATATAACCTTGCTACCCTAAATTACTGTTGGCGTGTTGTTTAAGATAATCCCCCCTGCTCATTCTATTCCATCATGCTAAATGGCATTAGGTCTCATTAATTTAAATAGGCGTCACCATGTCTATATTATATGCTTTAATTTTCTTTTAGACTTCTCAGGAAGACTGAAAATTATATTTTATGACTAAGGTTGCAGCACAGTTACCAAACCAGGGTTATAAAAAGTGGGAGAAAACCATGATACTTAAAATGGTATAGGTGTGTGTGCATATCTTTAATTGAATCTGTGTCAGTGGTTTTCACTTCCTACTCCAGAAAATGCAAGTGTCGATGAAAAACATGCTGAAATTATCAGTAGCAAGTTGTGCTGCTGCTGCTGCTGTTGTTGTTTTTTTCCCTTCACCAAAAAATGATTGAATTTACCAATGCAATCCCCTAATCTCTCAGATTCTGTGGTCTGTCTGACATAAAATACATGCTGTACTTTTTTGGTGCCAAGGAAACATACTTAGGTCCTTATTATGTGATAGAGAGAGTGGAAGACCAAGCACAACATAACGTCATTGGCAGAAATGAAATCACATATGTGGTAGAAATAATAGTGTAACAATAGCCACATAGGTAAATACATTACATCAGAAGACCAGAGGGGTTGGTCAGAGTTGGGAGAATGTCCTCAGGATAGGCAGAAAATCAAGCAAGTCAAAAGAGGATTCTCAATTACTGGGAAGCCATCACTGGAAAACATCCTCTCCTTGGCAATCAACCTTCACCCACCACAGATCATAGAGACATTCAGAGAAGAGTCTCGGATGAAGAACTTAGTGTGCATGTAGACAGGATCCCTGCAGACTGGTATAATTTGATTCTAATTCCTCACCTCAACAATCAAGCATATGTAGCTTCATTTTCCAAATAGTCTTCAAAAACAGTCCATGCATGGTGCCTTACAGCATTCCATCCAAAGCTATGGGGCCAGAGATAACAGAAGTTGGACAATCTTGACCCAAATAGGACGTTAGCTGATATCTACTAGTAAGAGGCCTTCCGCAGAACACTTGTTGCTCCATTTCACTCTTTTCAGCAGAATATATAGCTACTTTGTTCTCTACTGATTTATAGGCTGGTTTCATGCTGATGAGGCTGGACAGTTACATATTAGTTCACTGCTCCTGAAAATTATATTTCAAATTTACTTACCCTTGGCTGAAAGCCATTGAGAAATTCCCACTTAGACTGCCCACCTAGACACAAGGATCTTTTTAGGACTCTGAAAGGTCCAGAATGTTCATTGAAGTACCTGGCCCACCACAAATCCTCTTCCCTCTGCATCAAGTGTTCATGTAATTTTTCCTTCTTTCCCTTGCTGAAGTCAATGGCCCATCCAACTGAACTGTACAAGGAAATTTAAGTACTGAAAAAAAAAGTCTTGGCATTTCATTGTTAGTTTTATAACCTTAAAGGAAAAGTATTGATCCATCTGAACATTTCACATTCTTTGGATGTGATTCCCTCTACGTGTGGAGTCCAACGTAATTGCTTCTCACAAATGAAGGAGAATATACACGTCCCAGGATAATGTTGCAGGGTTCAAACTGGGTCGGTCACCCGAACAACATAGGTTTTGTCTTTCGAGCTTTCGGACTCATGCTGGAGTCCATCTTCAGGGAACCTGCTAGAGAGATAGACATTCTCTGAAACTGGGCTCCAGCACCAGTCCGAAAACTCGGAAGACAAGAGCTCTGATCCTGGTGACCAACCCAGTTTGGACCCTGCAAAATTGTTTCTCTCATCCAACCCCAACATAATCCCATGCACCTCGTGTTTTTAAGTCAATTTGTTTCATTTTAATTGCCTTTTCCTTCAAAGGTAGGCACTTTCTGGTCTTGTCTTAAATAGCCATAAGAAATGGACACCGTTAGATTTGTTAACTCCTTTCACTTAATTGGATTATAATATCTGGCTTCATTCTTCCAACTTGAATATAACTAGGTTCTTTGCCTTCATCTTAAACTGCCCACTTCATCTATTCCTTCTTTTACACGCCATTTTCATTTGCCAGCACAAAGTAACAATATTCTTTATTTTGTAAGTACAGGCATAAGTCACTAAACATTGAAAAGAAGTTCTTTTCACAAGTCATACATCTTCATAAACATACCTATATGAAATAAGTCTCCAAAATCATCTGGTGTCCTCTGCAGTTTTTTTGAACACCCACTCCCAGCAGCCTCTATTAGCACAATAATCTTGAAAACTGTGAGAATTGAAGTCCAAACTGCCTGCAAGGACAGATTATTATCACTACTCCTGTTATGTCCATATTAACATAGCAGTCAACTCTACCTTCCCAAGGCATATTTTAGAAATGGTTAAATTTGGGATATCCAACCACACTGCGTAGTCATGATTTGCTGCTGGCTTTCCACACATATAACACATAGATAATGTTATATCTGCCTGAAACATATATTTAATGCCTACGGTTAACATTCCCATGGTTTACCCAGATAGCTGCAGGACCAGCCACAAAATAAAATCATTCGTGCCACATTGGACTTTACTGTTTCTTTTGTGGTTAACCTTCTGCAAGTATGCAGGGAATCGAGTTATCAAAGCAAAAGGGCTTAAGGAGAAGGTTAGCTCCTCTCTCTGCCCAATCTTGCCCTAACAGGGCCCTGAACCTGCCTAAAGGAAAGGCTACATTGCTCGTTTCTACTGGTGCGTGCATGTATACGCGTGTGCGTATCTCTATCTCTATAGCTATATTGGGAAAAGCAGAATGTGTTGATAGCCGAGGGAAAGTGGCAAACAAAACGATTCTTTCCCATGGTGCTTTAGGAATTTATATTGGCTCGCAACCTTTTAAGAATAACCACCCAAGCAAGTTGGCACAACTTGAGAAACAGCTGATAGCCTAGTGCCCTTTTGCCTTTTAAAGAGGGATCACTATGTACTAAGAGAACTGGACCGTGATTACCCATTAATCATGCTTTAAAAGCATCACTGATGGGGGTGCTCCCTCTAATCAGCAAGGAGGAGCCATAGCTCACCAAGCTTTTCTGCCCTAAAGAGGCAGATAATATACTGAAAGGGCTGACGGTTATAGGAACCCGGGGAAACCATCTAACTGTCAGTATTTGAAGTTTTGCATATTGAATTTAATTAAGATTTTATTATGCTTCCATTGTAAATCATTATTGATATAAATGGTGTTAATCATATAATTATTGTTTTGAGGCCAGGGACTGGACGATGGAAGAAGGGTCTGCACCAAAGGTGGGGGGGACAGGGAACAGCCCGGATGCAGAGTTGGTTGTCCTTGGGTAAATGTGCCAATCTACATCCCTCCTCCTTTTTTAAAAGCTGAGGAAGTCCTGCCATGTTGACTTCTCAGCTTTCTGTAGTGCAAATGGAAGTAATTTTGCAGAAAGGGACTCCTACTTCCCAACGGTGTTATTTTTTTAATGCGGTAAATGTACATTCCTGAAATCGGTGACTTATGAAAAATGTACCTTCTTCTCCAAGAAATCTCAAATCAGACTGCTTCAGAGTTGGGAGTCTTTCTCTGTCTTATCTGAACACAATGGGGTTTGAATATGGGCCATTGTGCACATCAGCCAAGACTTGCCAGTCAACCCATGAAGATGTAGCATTGAAGATTGATTGCTCTATCCGAGTAATTTTTCTTTAAAAAAACAAAAACCAGTATTTGATTATGGAAATGTTATCTTGCTTGCTAGTTAAAATATAGTAAATAATCTTAAATAGGGCAGATCCAACAAAAAAATTATTGACATGTTTTTCCCATCCATTCCAGAAGACCAGGCCCATTTCAAGATTGCTTGTCAGGGTAAAACAGGCTAAAGATGTTAGACATATATTAATTTCATAAATGAATTCCATATCTCAGATATTATTCTGCTGCACTTCAGGCCAAGGATATGGATTAATACCCAGACTTTTTCAGGCACCTGTCTGCAGCCATGCTGAAATTAAGTCTCAGACAGAGGCAGCAGCCGCCAAAGAAAAAACTGAGATTGCACACAGGCAGTCAAAGACAATTGCTGCTTGACTTGATTGGGACTGGTAATCTCTCTGGTCTGACCAGTTGACTTTTTCTTACAAAAGTAGAAAAAATGATAAGAGAGAACCCTTTGCTACAATTGTTTGGAAACTGTAAGATGAACTAATTCAATTTTTGGAATTCAATTTTTGGAATATTAGCACCCTAGCCTATATCTTGCTATTCCTAAATAGCTACTGAATCCATATACATCTTCCCAGATAAGAATGTATAACACTGTTCTGCAACCAGGTGCCTAGAAATGACTGATTCCAGGCAGTTGCAATTTCAGCCTTTCCAAACCAAGAGGAAGCTATGTTTGCAATATGATTTCTCTTCCGTGGCCTGACTTTTTCCATTCCCTAATCCCTCCAAAGAGTTTGAAACCAATCAAGCAATCATCTTTGCTTTTCCTTTGCTCAATATGCTCAAAGAAGATCATAAACCAATTATAGTCTCTCCAGCCGGCCAACAGCAAGTAGAAATCATGTTATTTAATCTGTGCTCTTCCCCTCATCCAATAAAATACAATGGATTTGCTAATGCCATCCATACATCCTTTTTGTTCTGCTGGGAATCTATGTAAGAAGGCATTCATGAAGTTCCTAGCTCTCTTGCAGACATTATCTTCCTATAAACAAAAGCTTTTGAAAGTGAAATGGTAACATACTGGTAGGTAAATAAAGTCCAGATATTGTTCCATACAGCTAAATTCAGAAGAGTGGCACAATCCTTATGTAGATTTATATTACTCAATGAGACAAAAAAAGGGTTGATTGCCAGAATTCTGCAGATTATTGTGAGGGATGACTCTAGTTTGAAAATTGGTATATTTTGGAAAAATCAAATTCTTTTTTTTTGATTTATGGAAGCTAGATTAAGGTTTGAGAATATTAGCTCCAAAGATAATCCAGCAATGCACACTGTTATAACTGCAGCAGCAGGAGAAAGAACTTTGATAGATCACAGCTCACTTATTTTTGGTAATTATAACAGAAATTCATGCCATAAGTAGACCATAGCAGGAGAGATGGGAGATCATGCAGAATATTTCAGGAAATGTATGTACAAATTGTCAAGCACCAGGGAAATCAGGAGATTCAGACAGTTTACATGAGTATAAAGATTTATTGCAAGTTTAAGCTTTCTACAAGAATCTGAACTACTAACAATCAAGGGAAATTAACAGGAGTTAAGAATAGAAAGGAATTCAAGGTGGGCAGGATTTAGATCTCTTATCGGAGCTCAGGGACTCATGACTGATGATACATTTGACCCCTCCCTCAGGCTCAGTCTCGACATCTCCTACAAAGTGCAGTTTAAAATTAAAAACGTACACTTTTATTTGCAGCTACATACTGAGAATAAGTCTCTCTTGCTGAAACAATAATTGTTGATGACCCACTTCTTGTAAATGAGGAGAAATTGTGGGCCGGGCCAACCACAACTATCCTGTCTTCATAAGCTTTCTTCTGTCTCAGGTCAAATATAATGATGGGGAAAATCTTGCAAATGGGTTCTATAACTTTGTTGATACTACCACAGGAATGAAGAACAATATTTTGCTGTTGCTACACAGCTTAATATAATTTGGAAACTGCAATAAATACAAGTCATAAAAGTGGTCTGAAAAAATATTGGAGCAGACCGTGAAGAAAACAGAATAATTTGTCATATGCAAGCCAGAGATTCCAGTGCAATGAAAGGGGGGAATCATTAATTTGATAGGTCTGTTTCTATCTGAGATTGAGCCTTATTTTCCCAAAGTTATGAGGAACAAATTGCTCTCTGAAATACACTTTATTTTCATTTGTCTAAGGATCCAGGGTCAGACACCTAATTCATCTGCATGCCTCTGTTGTATGATTTGACGTAGCAGGATTTCATCAGTTTCCAGTTCCTCACTCCAACAGGTTTTATGCTTCTATCTTTGATTAGAGACAGTCAGGCAAAGGAATGGCCAGTATATGATATCCGATGCTACATATACTTGAGGTGGACAAAATGGAATAACAGAAGACTGTAAGATACAAAGAAAGTACATTTCTTTTCATCAACAGTGCATGGATCTTGGGAGATCACTTCCGGTCCTGGAAGTAACAGGACGTGAGAGAGCGAGCTCTGCCTCTCACGCCTGAAACCCGCTTCTTGGGGGGCCCTTAGGGGCCGGGCAAC
>JANHFO010009050.1:5207-17930 GCA_032468095.1 Pareas carinatus | reverse complement strand
CCCCCCCTGCCCATTCCCTTCCCCCATATCCCATATTTTGTAAATATTGTTTTTTAAAGTTCATTGTTAAATATTATGTTTTTTGTACACCGCCCTGAGTCCTTCAGGAGAAGGGCGGTATATAAATCTAAATAAATAAATAAATTAATTAATTAATTAGTGTGGTGAAAGAGACCATTCCACAATACTTAAGAGTTCTTGGATAAAATGACAGTGAATTGGCAGGAATACAGGATTGAAGGTTTCTGCAGAGATAACTTGTGCTCAGTCCAGTCTGAAGATAAAAGCTAGGGAGATTGCAACGGTCACTAATGGGATGCTGCCACAGTCATAAGTGTGAAAAATGGTCATAAGTCATTTTTAGTGCTGTTGTAACTTTGAACAGTCACTAAATGAATGAAGGTAAGTGGAGGACTACCAGTATCGACTCAATTTTGGATAATAAATACTTTGTTATAATTTCCATTATCTGAAAATCATTGTAAAAAAATACGAAAAAATGTGCAAATTTCCTTGTGTTGATATCTTTGTAGCAGTGTTCAGGATAGGACACAAAAGGGCCACATACTTGGAGATCCTAGAAAAAGGAGTTTGGAGATTACAACAGAGAGGGATTTGTCTCCAGCCGTCCTAATTCCGATTCGCTTGCTCACTCATTTGGCCATGCTTCTGGGAGCCTCAAATGATGCCCAGGTATTTTCTTTTGAACAACAATTGCAACTTATATACTTCTTTCTGAAATGTATTATACACAAACAGACAGTGACTTTTCTAAAATAATGAATTGGGTTTTCTCAATATTATGAAAAGAAAGTAATTATAGATGCTAAGAATACAAGACCATAACAGTAGTCATGTTATGGTAATATATTACTGATTATAACGTAACAACTTCATTAAAGCATTGGAACTACAATTATGTGATTAATCACACAATTTATTTATGTGATAAAGCATAAGATTCCCTGGCTACTACCACCGCTTCATGCATGCTGCAAAGTTTTCAAAAGTGGCCTGCATATTTCTACCTTAAACTAGAATTAGCTGCAAATGTGATTTGCTTAATCAAAGAGGAAGATTATCACATGGGTCTGTAGTTAGCTATTTTCTGGCTTGCATTTTTGGCAAAGAGTATGCAACCTGAAATGTCTGGGGTAGTTTGGGTTTTCATGTGAATGCTCATTGCTCATACAGAAATATTACTGAGATTTTTAATAACACATTGAAACTAATCTGCACTTCAGAATGGAGTGGAAAACAATTTTGATTATATTTTCACTCAGTTCTGAAATGCAGACAACTTTAGTTTCAATGTGTTATTAAAATGTCAGTAATATTTCTGAATGAGCAATTAGCACTCACATAAAAAATCACCACCCCAGACATATCAGGTTGCATATTCTTTGCCAAAAATGCAAACTAACGAACCAGGATGTTGGATTGGCCCTGGGAAAACTCAAGCTTAAATTCATCTTCAGCCATAGAGCTCACTGAGTTATTTTCTATCATTCCAACCTACTTTACAGGGTTGTTATTACAGGTAAAGTGGATGAAGAGAGCTCAGTTTTATGCCATTTTGAGCTGTTGGGGGAAAGATGGAATAAAAATCTGACAAATCAATAGGTTGCAATAATAGTGCTTGATTGTGGTAACAGACAGTTAAACGCCAAGAGAATTGTGGGCTCCCCTTATATACTAGTGATTTATTCCTTTATTTTTAGAGGAATATTTTTAAAATATTTGTTTAAATACCTAGCTCTGTGATTAAATATTCATTCACAAGTCATGTAGAAAAGAATTCTGAATAGTAGAATCTGTTGTTCAGTCTCTCTCGCAGATCATAAATGTACCGGTTCAGGATCCAGTAAACTTCTTGTTGCTGCATATTTCTAAAGACTTAGAGCAGCTGATGAATACTCTTGGGAAGAGTGCTGATGAAACCGCTAATGTCATCCATCTCATTCTGTGTAGCCTTTCCAAGGAGCACCATGAGGGACAATGTAAGGAGAGCATCTTGTTTACTTTACAAAATACAAGAATTGCAGCACATGGTTTAACAATATACTTCAAAGGAAAAGAGAAGATCAGTGATCAAGAGTGATTAAATATTACACCCATGAGAAATCACTGGCGTTTGTCAATAGGTTTTAGTCTGATTTCATGATCACAGTCATTTCATTAAAAGAATTTAGATGTGTTAGATAAGGGGACACCAACCTCAATGTTGCAGCCCAGTACCAGGCTGTGGGCAGTTTGGAACCAGGTGGTGCAAGTGGCAGGTAAGCGTGTGCGCGCAGCTCTACTTGCATAAATGGCAGGCTCTTGTGAGTGAAGCTTTGCAAGCATCCGCTGCTTGCACAATTGGAGCTGTGTGCGCAAGCAGTGGCCACTTGCGCTCACACACAAAGCTTTACTTGCATGAGCGGTGGTAACTTGCGCTTGCAGAAATGGAACTACCTGCCACTCACACAGAACTATCTCCACTCCCACGCCGGGCCACCAACCCGGAAAGATTGGGGGTCGCTATGTTAGATAATGTATAGCTGTCCAAAAAGGCCCTGATGGTATTTGTTCATTAACCTGCATAATATTGTGATAATAGTTGTCATAAATAAACAGTGGTTAGTGGAGAGACATAATGGTGTGTTAAACTCACCCACCACCATTTTTTGTGGACTTTTTTTTTGCAACCCAGTAACTTACATTGTTTTCAATCTTGAAGCCACTGAATTGCATGTGGTTTCTTGCGTGAGTTTGGAGAAATCACTTCTGCATCTGTAAATCAACTGTGCATTGAAGAGCTTCACTGTGGAAAGAATATGTAGTTTATACAAAACTCTTCATTCTATTCTCTTGTCACAATAGCAATTTAAGGAAGAAAATAGGTTTATTTTATTTCAGAGATTAAGGCACACACACACGCACACCGTCCCAAAACCCAGGAGTTTTTTCTGAATCAAAAAAGCAAAATAACTAGCTAGTTGGAGACCAAATAAATGCAATAAATCTTTTGCAGGGCCAGTACGTTTTGACAATCAGCTTTCCACCAAACGGTGCAGAAACATTTGGGAAGAAAATGTTGCACGTACCATTATTCTACCTGAACTAAAGGTAAAAAAAGAAAAAAAATGCTTCCAAACAATACATTTGTTAGTCAAGACAGATAATAGATATAAAATTATAAAGTATTTATTGTGAACCCTCCCTCCATCCCTCTCTCCCTCTCTCTCTTCCCCTCTCTATATACACACACATTTTTGTGTAATAACGTTTCTATCTGAATAAGTAAGTGAGAAATGTGAGAGCTACATTCAGATAAAGAATCGTAAGCAACAATATCCTCTAATTTTAGAAAGGATTCCTAGCATGTTGCTAACAAGCCAGGCTAAATTTTAAATTAAAGTACATTTTATATGTTGTATAATGTATAAAGAGTGACACTTGGGGAAATTTGGGTTAGATGTAAGGAATGTATGTGTGCTTTCTCTGTGCTGTAGATACAAAGTGAGTTGACAGTACTATCTTGAGTTTATACATCATATTAATGGAATATAAAGCTATTAGTTGGGCCTGTATCCTGTGTTAGCAATATATATCAGTTGCTAGAAAACAAATTGCTGCTGTCTTTCTCAATGATCTGAAAGAAGCAAAATATTAATTAGTTCTGTTTAATGAATTAAATATGCTTGGGAGGTTTTGCTCATTAGTTTTTGAGTATACTTCCTGCCAAAGGAAGAGGGCTAGCATATCCTCCATTTTAACCTTCTTCTAAACCTATACTTAAAAATGAATATATACAGCCTTGCATAGAGGCAAACTCAACATCCCCATTTTTAAGAAATTACCATTCAGCTTTTGAAAGCTCAGTATATTTGAATTAAGAAAATTAGCAAGGCCAGTCACTCAAGTTTATCATTACAGCTGTCCAGATTCCTGAGTGAATTCTATCATTCTGATATTGCTTTTCAAAAGTTGTTTTTATGTATTCTGTTTTGATGATGCCTCTGACACACCTGCCATGTTTTCTAAGCAGTTTTTGGATAAAGCACTTCTGGACCTGAATAAACAAATCAGTGAAGATGAAAGACTTTCTTCCAACCCTGTAGTGAAAATTATTTATGGGGACCCTACAGTCTTCCTATCCCACCTTCCTAACGACAGTGCTATACACTCCTCTCGGATATGGAGTTGCAAGAAGAGGATCTCAGTTGAACATCTGGCTCATATTGTCCAACAGAAAGGTGGCAAGGATACCGTGCCCATCTTGCAGAAGTTTTTGCAAAAGGTGAGCATGCCCAATATCTTTACCAGTGGTCGTGTCATGGGATTTGTGAAACAGAAAATACACAGTGCTGGAACCTTGTTGTCAGCTGCTTATACTAATTAATTGTCCAACACAAAAATCTGTGTCTGCCTTCTCTTTTTGTCTTAGTTTTATTAATGTAACCACTTTGATTTAGGAGCATAAATTCCTTTGTCAGCTGCTTGTCAAAAGCTGAGCTGCATCAAAAACCGTGCAGAAACTTTGAAATATTAACATCACAGCTGCAGCATAAGGAACCTCTGTGCTGGTGTTTATATAGCGCTCTTATCCAGGGACCCAAATCTGTTCTAAACTTTGAAGGTGCTGAGTCCTGACAGATTTAGATCAGGCTAGCTTTTTTAAAAATTCATGCCTAAGCATGTGAAATTAATAGTAAAACGTAATGAGGGGAGAAATATATGGTTGCTTGCTCGTTTAGTTACTAATCCAGCTGCTTTCTGGATCATCCTTTTGATCAACTGCTTATTTTACAGAGATTGGTTGTTTTGCCCTTGTAGCAGGGATGGGCAGGAATAAAATAAATCATAGAATCACTTCTCTTAACTGGATGTGATGCTGGGAGCAATTGTGGTTTTCTTATTTTTGATGAAAAGAAACAAATGACAAGTGTTAATTGCATGTGAAATCTCTTATGTGCATCAAGCATACAGTTGAAAACAAATCTGCAGTCTGGGCTGCTACGTTTTAGAAGGAAGGAAGGAAGGAAGAAAGAGAGAGAGAGAGAAAGGAAAGAAAGAAAGAAAGAAAGAAAGAAAGAAAGACAATGCCTTATTACATCCCAGTGTCTCTTTCCTGAGAGTGGGGGTCCCTACCCTGAAATAGTTAACTGTTTATGGATGTAATGGGACAGTCCATATCACTATGTCTCTGAAATGTGCTTTGACCGCATCCCATACATTTTGTGTCGATGTATCTTTTTTCTCTTTAAAGAAAAAGTTTATTTCTCTTTTTGCCATCTCTATAAAGTCTTTTTCTTTTAGGATTAATCGGTCTAATGTCCATCTTCTCTTTTTTTGTACGCCTTTCCAAATTATTTTTAGTGGATTGTGATCTGCCCATGTTCCTATTTTAATGTTGATTTCTTTTATATTGGTCGTTAGATCTATTGTCATCCAGATCATGTCTATTTGCGACCATGATTTGTCAACAATATTACTTTCCCAGGTTCATGGACAAGTTTGAGGATTTTTCAGAACAGAAAGTGAACATCTATTGATGTTGATTTATAGTTGATCTGTTAATACTGATGCGACCTTATTCATATACAAAATTAAGAGCACATGTCTCCAATATTGTCCCACCTATGTTTATGTGTGTGTATATAAACTAAATTTATACAAACTAAATGTATAAAGCATATATGGTGTTCTTTCTTGACAGTTATACTAATTCCTAAAGACTCTGATTTGAACTTTTTCTGCTCCATTTTCAGGAAGCTGAATTGAGGCAGGTGAAATTTCTGCCAGAATTTCTTGCTCTTCAGAAAGACTTGGTGAAGAGATTTCAGAACATCTCAGATATTGAACATGACACAATTGAAGATTTTCTCAGCAGTTTTTCCTCTGGTGAGATTCTCCCTTGCTCTGGTTAGATAGCAAAGCATAAGAGCATTAAAATGTTTACTTAATGCCAAGCATATTTAGAAAACAAAAGTGTTTAGCTGATTGGAGAGTATTCATCTGTGCAAAGTCTATGCTTGGCAAGCATTGCAAGCCTCACTGAGGAAAGGAAAGGAAGATGAGATCAATCACATCTTCTTTCTACATGCAAAAAACCCAGTTGCTCTGAGTTTCGCCAAGCATGCAGGAAAGGGATGCTTTGATACAGATATGCTGTAAGCATCCCCTTCTTCCTTCTATATGGAAGGCAGCTCTAGAGGGCATCCAGGTACTGGGTTCATAAAAAAGGCTTCCTCTGTCAGAAACTTCCTTGCTGACGCCAACTGGCCTACTGAGGGTATAGGAAGGAAACCATCTTGGCTTTTGGACCAATGATCTCCCATATTTTTTTATCAAATTGATTACTGGCAGAAATCATTTACAACTGCCGTTTCTTTATTTCCTTATTCTGTGATACTACATCACCAGGACAGATGCAAACTAGATCAAACGAAACTAGTATTTTGAAAATCCACATTCAGTGCGGGGAACCAGGTACATAAAATCCCTCCTCTTACCAGTCCTCCACTTGGGACTAGTTATTTAATGAGAGCAAAAGGGTTGCCTGCTGAGAGGAGGGGAACTCCTCCGTTGAGCTGCAAAACTGGAATGCAGATCCTGAAGGTCTTGACCTCCACTTCTGCCGCTCTTTGGAGGAATTCTTTTCCCTGCATGGAAGGGAGGGGGATCTTATGAAGGGCTGCAGAAACAGAGGTCAAATCCCAAATGTCTGGGTCTGTTTCTGTAGTTCCTTGAAAAAGGTTCCCTCTGTGCATGGAAGGGAAGGTAACTCCTCCAAAGAGCTACTGAAATGGAGATCATATACTGAAGATCTGAGCACCATTTCTGTAGCCCCTCAAACAACCATGTTTCCCTAAAATTAAGACCTGATCTTATATTAATTTTTGCTCCAAAATACACAGTAGGGCTTGTTTTCTGCGAAGCACGATATATTGCAAAATCCAGGACATAAATCCAAACGAGCCCTCCGTTGTCTGCGTCCATTGCTCCACCCAATGTGCGCAGTTTCTCGTTTGGATCGACGTCCCAAATTTGGTAACATATCGATAGCCCTCGCCCACGACCTCAGGGATCGTTTCTGCCCATTGATAAGCTAACGACGGGCAGAAACTGCATGCTTTGGGGGAAGTGAGGGACCAGCACCTTCTGCATTTTTTGGTGCTGGCTTGTTTGCGTCCGTCTCCAGTTACAATGGATGTACTTCCGGTAAATGCATCCATCTGGCTGTTGATCTTAACTCGGGCTTATTTTCGGGTAGGGCTTATATTTACAAGCAGTCTGAAAAATCATGCTAGGACTTATTTTGAGGGTAGGGCTTATTTTCGGGAAAACATGAAAGTTCCCCTTTGCACACAGAGGTCATCAACCCCACTGGGGTACAGAAATGAAGCTCATATCCTGAAGATCCCAGTTCTATTCCTGCAGCCAGCCAGAGCAGTTTTCTTGTGTTCATGGACGGAAGATGAATTCCTCCAGCAGGCTGCACAAAGAAAGCTTGGATTTTCAGGATCGAAGCTTTGTTTCTTCAGTCCGCCACAGAGATGGTGGGGGAAGAATCCTGTGGCAGCCTGTATAAATGGAGGTTGGATCCTAAAGATCCAAGCTTCCTTTCTGGAGTTTACTACAGAATTTTCCTTCCAATCGCGAGGGGAAGCTGCTTGCGCTCCTTCAGCAGGCAGGTCTAGCAACCTGCCTGTTTAACAACTTGCACAGTTACTTAATGATTGCAACTCGGAGAGCTGAGATTTCAATCATTGAGCGAAGGGGTCCTGTGGGCCCAATTGAGAGCTACCAGTAGATCATGCCTAGGGATAATGACATACTGAATTTTACTTCATCCTGTTGTGATGGTTAGGCATCTTCACAAATTATAGATCTCTTTCTGATTAAATGAAATCTTTGAGTTAGATGCCCCAAAGCTACTATGGTCATTGGGGTTGTCAGGAAATAATGTGACCGATAACCACAAGAAATAGTGTGGTATCTTGTGCTGATTAGATGTTAGCTTGCGGCAGCAGTTATTTTTATTTTCCCATGCTTTTGAGCCAGAAAGCAACAAAATTTGGCTATATTCCACCTGTTTTTACTGTTTCTTGCATCCTCTAGGAGGTGTCAGGTCACTAATGAAAGGCAAAGTGGAAAAATTTCTGGATGTGTGGAACAAGCTCAGATTATCCATAGAAACAAATGGTGAGGCTCAAGCTTACTTTATCAGTCAAACAAAATGGCCACAATAAGGAGTTCCTTGATACTACCAAAAGAAAAAAAAGTGTCGTGTTTTATTATCCTTAAATGGCCTGTCCTGTAGACTCTAGACCATCCAAGATTGCTGACCTCTTGTATCCCCTGTCATTGGCAATGGGGGTGGGGAGCTGAAGGGGGGATATTTCAACAATATCTGGTGGGCCACGTGATAGCAATATATGATTTTATAAGCCAAAAATGATCCAAAACTAAATTGGGGGGGTATTTAACAGTAAGATGGTGTCTCTGAATTCCAAATATTTTCTTCTCCCCTGCAGGTGAAATTAAGCTTCCTAAAAATTATTGCAGTATGGACCGCACTGTGAAAGATCCATTTGAAATCCTTTTACCTCGCCGGAGGGGTCTAGGCCTTTGCGCCACATCCTTGGTCAGCTACCTCATTCAGTTGCACAATGCTTTCGTCAACACCATAGCAAATCATTCGACGGAGCCCAATAGGTAGGCAGTTCTTGCTGCAGCTGACAGATACTGCTGAATAAGCAGCATCGTTGGTTTTCTCTTCCTATTTCTTCTTACTTCTCAACAGATACTCCGTCAGCCCTGCTGAGGTGGCCGATTTGCACATGATCAGTTACGAAGTAGAAAAGGATTTGATTCCACTCATCCTGTCCAACTGCCAGTATAGCATGGAGAAAGGAGGGGAAACCTTGCAGGAATTTGACCTGGAAAAAATCGAGCAGCAAATAATTAGTAGATTCCTCCAAGGGAAGCCCAAGATCACATTGCAGGTAGGTGCACCCTGACCATGTTTGCTTGGGGGAAAAAATATGGTGAACTTGAAAAGGGGGCAAATCTGAAAGTGCTGACCAAGTATATGTCTTCTTTCCTTTCTTCATAGGGCATACCCACACTGATACACCGATATGAGCAAAATTATGAGCATCTGTTCAGCAATATCAAGACAAAGCTGAAAACTCAGGTGAGTTTTCTGAAAGAGGAAAAGACAAGCACATCTTCCTATTGCAATGAACAAGGACACACATTTAATTTTGCAGCTACTAAGATGGTTGGCCATGCAGGTACAAGGATAGCCAGGGAAATGATTGAAGCCTGGGAATCAGTGCCCTTTGTCAGTTAACAGGAGTGCTCATTTACTACCAGCTCATCAAGTACTTTGGAGTCATTAGCTTGGCAGCACAAGGAAACAACAGCCAATAGGAAGGCACCCCATAATATGACTCACAGAATAGCCCAAAGCACTATTCCACAAGAGAGAAGTTCCCTGAAAAGGGGCTCCAGCATGTGTCCAAAAGCTCGGAAGAGTAAATCTCTGGTCTCGTTGACCAACCCAGATTCAATTTTGCATCATTATCATGGGACATGAATATTTGCCTTCATTCTCAAGCAAATCTGGCTATAGTTCCATTTTGTGCTTATTCACCTGATTGTAAACCATGGGGTGTTAAGTACACATTGCTTATAGGAAAGTGTGTGCTTACTCTTCAGTTGAAGTAATTTCATCTATCCAATGTTACAAATCCCTGGGAATCTTAGTTGTTACTTTGTAGGGAAAAAAACCTTTGGTATAGAGATTGAGAAATGGTGAAAACAGCAGCTTGCTTGAATATGTGTGCAGTTTTACATTGCTTGCATGCCCTGAAGAGATGTCAGATGGCATAAGTGCCTTTTCTTTATAGCTAAATGTGCCAGGAATTAATGCTGATTGATCTTATCTCCTTAAATTACAGAGTTCCCTTTCAAATTCTAAAATGGGCATGATCAGAGGAGACTTGACTTCTTACAGTGACATCTGTGAAGCACTTTCGGTCACTGAAATTATTTTGGGATTCCTGGCTACTGCTGGAGGTGACTCGCATATGACTTTGACTGATTATACTACCAACATCCTACAGATGAGCAGTCAGATAAGTCTTCCAGTGATGAAGGTGAGTGCAAGGGATCAGAGGCTCACCTTTCATCTCTGCAAGATGAAAGAGACAGGCCAGTGAAGCTGAGGCTCTATATTGCATGTATAGCTCAGACTGAGAAAGGTAGCTGGTGTTTTCCTCACTTAGTTCAGATCTCTACTGTTCTGATCACTAAAAAAACATTTCTAAGCATGTTTGTGAGGGGTAAATATCAATCTTCTTGAGATTATAGTAGAGAATTATCCTTGTAGTTGAACTATGGTTTGATAATATTTGTGTGGTGAAAAGGAAGAACATAGTACAACTGAAGAGCCTAAAAAGATCCCTAATTGATCAAGTATGTGCATTTCAAACAGGTTATTTACTTATAAGAAATGTATAGGTAAAACAAATACATTCCACTGTTTCTGTTGGCAGCCAATGGCCATCACTGCATCTTATGGTAGTACTTTCTAGGATTTATTAGGCAGATTTCTAGGTTGACTAATTCTAACAACTGTAAGTGGCTTAATGTATCTGGACATAAAATAAAGAATGAAACCCCAAAGATGCATCATCCAGAAGTAACAGTAGAGATTAAAAAAGCTTGTCCCCCAGCAGAGATAAAGACTAATACTCCCTCCTGTCAAGCACCCTAACCTAATGCGTGGGTGGGGGGAAGCCATGTTTTTAATTATCTTTTAAAAGTTGGCAAGATGGAATTCATCTTGAGAGGGTCACATCTCTTGGGGGTTGCTGTTTCAGAGAATGGGTGTTCTGACGAAGAAGGCTTACTTTCCAAGTGCTGCTAGATGACTTTGTTTAACCCAGGAATGAGCAAACTGTCATAGAAGATGGAAAACTCCTGAGATAACTGTTCCCTATGCCACGTAGAATTTTAAGGTGACAGCCAGCATCTTAAATTGCACCTGGAAGCCAAGTGGTAGCCAGTGCAGTTCACAAAGCATGGCTGTTCCATGGGCATAGAAGAGCCTCCCCATCACTACTTGTGTCATTGCAGTCGGGAACCAGCTATAGCTTCCAAATAGAGTACATTGCAGTAATCCATCTATGAGGTGGCCGAAGTATGGTTATAAGATCATACAACGATGCCTTACAAACTTGGTAACAAAAGTAGGGTTATAAGAAGGGCCTTCCTAGTCCAAGAAGAGATACATCTGGTGCCCAAGATAAAGCTGGGTGAAGGCCTTCCTGGCCATCTGCACCTCCAACAGGAACAGTGAGTCCAGGATTACACACCAGACTCAGACTAAGATTGTTAGTATCATTTTTGGCAAAAGATGGAAGATCCTCCACATTAGGGGTCCAAAGACCCCTTAGTCTTGCTAGGAATGATCCCGAGCTTGTTCCTCCTGAATTAAAATCACTCGGCATCTAGGCAACAGGTCACAATGTCAGTAGCATCATTTGGCTAGCCCAGGGACAAGAGGCGCAACTGAGTGTCAGCAGAATATTCATGATGCCCAACCCTGAATTAGCAGTTGGCCGGACTTAACAGCTTCACATAGAAATTAAATAGAAGTATTGAGAGCATTGAGTCCTGCAGCACTTCATAAAGAAGGCCATCGGTCCTGAATCCTGAGTTCTATCCTTGTGAGAAAGAGAAGAGTTTCCATACCATACAATTTTATATATCTCTATGCCTAGGAAGTGCACAGGACATTTTACTTCAAATTGATTTAAATGTGAAATTTCGTTAAAAGGTCCCATATTAAGTTCAAAGCTGGGCTTTTGAGTGCAAAACAGTTGGTTTCCAATTATTGAGAAAATATTTGAAGCTTGAAATATAGTTAGTCCTGCCTTTTAAGAAGTCTGCCTTTTAAGAAGTATACTTTTTTGTTGCTAGAAGGCTACTGCCTTTTCCAGCTGGAGCATTGTTATAGTCACCTAGAAAAACCTCTTTCTTCCCACGATAGCCCTGGGATGCTCTGCCACAGATGTAATCCAAAATGTAGGTTCCCTTGAATTATAAGGTGTTGGGAGGCAATGGTGAGTGTAGAAATGTGCGTTGTGCTTTAGCATCAACTGTCCCTATATAAGAATTGAGTTTGGTGTTGTGCTGCACAGAATTTACATGAAAAATGTTGGCAAGCACTCTTCTCAGGATTTCTAGAATAAATTTAGAAAAGTTTACACTAATATTTTACTTAATTAACTAAAAGGCTATCCATTTAGAATTACATTTGTTTTGTCATTTGCAAAAAGAGCTTTTATGTTTATGTGTATTCCTTTTAGGCAATGGGACGATGTCAGCTGGAGCATGCCATTTCCTTGTGGCAGCTCCTTTCTTGTCATAAATCAGAACAGCTGCTGCATTTGAAAAAGGTAGGCATGGGATAAGGATGCACTCACTGTTCTCTTTCCACTTAACTATTTATTTTATTTTATATTATTTTATATTATTTATTTATTTAGTCAAGCATATATGAGGAAAACAAAACAAATAACAAGTATAATTAAAAACGTACTATATAAATATATAAATGAGTACAAATAAATGGGGACATTAAGACAAGGACGGTAGGCACGCTAGTGCACTTATGCACGCCCCTTTTACAGACCTCTTAGAAATGGAGTGAGGTCCACT
>JANHFO010009049.1:0-15163 GCA_032468095.1 Pareas carinatus | reverse complement strand
CCAAAGCAGAAGGATCGCCTTGCAGGCTATATTGGAGCGTTCCCCGCATCCTGCGGAGCGATTTCCGCATGCCCACGGGGTGCTGGGAATGCTCCAAATCGCCTTGCAAGGCGATCCTTTGGTTTTGGAGTGTCCCGCGGAGGCTAGTCTCTGAAGATGTGGAAGTGGAAGATGTGGAAGTGGAAGGATCGCCCAGCAGGCTATATTTGAGCGTTCCCGGCGTCTCGCGGAGCGATCTTCCACGCTTTTTTGGAGTATTCGCTCCATAAGGCGCAGACACTTTCCCCCTCCCCTTTTTTGGGGGGGAAAAGCGCGTCTTATGGTGCGAAAAATACGGTATATAGTGTGTGTGTGTGTGTATACTGCTATTAAGGAAAATTGGCATATTGTGAACTAGTATAACACAAATTATGAAGAGAAAAGTAACAGTGCAGATAGGCCTTTTCTAAAAATAATTCCTAATTATTCAGCCTCTTTAAATAAAACTTCAGGCAATGCTATGCTGTATTAAGAAAGAACGTAATTACTTATGCACCGTTGGATACAAAAGTTTAGACATCAGTCAAATTACATGTTTCAATGGATCTCTAAGTGAAAGAAACTAACACAGTCTCTGCATTGTACAAATATAATATTGTCCTGCAAATTTTAATGCATACATGCTATCTATGCCCCTTGAAGTAGTTATTTCTGCCAAAAGAGTTGTTACAAAGTACTGACTAGAAAGTTATCCATACTTCTGCACCTACTATTTTCACAGTTTTCTTATCTCAAATCTGTAAACAACTGCACATAAACAGTAAGCAAGTATTCATATGTGCAGAAATATGATATTTTTAATTTTGTAGCATGCAGAGATTGTGTTAGCTTCAGTTCATTCAGCTGAAACAGATGATTTGAACAGGAGTATTTAGTATATAATTGTATCCCTGATGGTCTTATCTTCTTAAAATTCATGATGGATAAAAAGTTTTACTTAGTCACAGCTGACAATAGCATGTTCTGTATTTACCTTAAAAGACCTTTGTGAATTTATAATTTAGTAGTTTAATATCTTGTTGGATTTAAATTCAAAACATGTTCCTTTTGGTCATGGTGTTTTATTACATCAATGTTATCTTTTCTAAAAATCTGTATCAAGAAAATGTTGGACTTCAGAGCATTTATTAAATAATACCATTAACTATTTCAAAAAGAGACAAAATGCTACCACAAAGATAAGTGAGTGACATTTCCCAATTTTTAAAAAGGAAAATGTCTAAAGAGATGAATTTGTTTTACATGTTACAATCCCAGCTTTATTCCATAAATACAACTTGCATATAAAATGATTATTAATAGTATTTTTATTATATAATAATTGTAAAGTGTCAATCTAAATCCACTTGCTAATTTAGGATCTTTGTTTTCAAATTTATTTTTTATTTGTGTCCTAGTATGAGTAACAGTGAATTTTCAGCCACATTCTATTATTTATAACAATGAGATAGCAGAATGACGATTCAGTGGCAGTGATATCTTTGTGTATATGTGTTTATTAATCCATGGTAATATAAGAATAATAAAACCAGCCACAAAATTACATATAAAAAGTAGCAGTAAAAATATTCTGAATTTGAAAATAATTTTAAGAAGAATCCAGTCATCTAGAACTATGTAAAAATACAGAAAAACATCAATTTCTGTGACAGAAAGTTGACAGGTCATTTGACAATATGTATAATATGTACAGAACAAAATGAAGAAAGACCAAGCATGTACAGTATATTATTTATACAGTATGTCTGTAAGTTTTTAATATTTGGAATCAATAGCAGTATCGTGTAGTGTTGATATACTGCTGATGAAAGAAGTGTCATCTTCAATAAATGCATATTTTATTTCCAATATATGCACCTACATACAGAACGTGTAGTTATTGGAGGCAACATAGTAGTGTCATGGTCAGTCCATAACATATGTGAGACATATGTGAAGCAAATAAACAAGGGGCAAATAATATATGAGTGCAAATTTATACTCATAAATAATAGAGAAACAAGTCTTCAAAATTTCAACAATCTTACTTTAAAAGAGATCCAATCCAAAGCAGTGAGCTCAAGAGTGGTCAAGTGAAGTTCAAGTGTCTAAATGTAGAAGGGTTCTCAGCCAGAACAAGTCAAGAGTCAATAGTCATGAGGTTTCAATTTGGGAGTGAAGACACAGACGTGTTCCACATCTTCAGAGACTAGCCTGCTGGTTACTGGTGACTTTCTGTGGAATTGTCCTTGAAAATCACTTGGAAGCTTCAAGTAGTGATTCTAAATGACATCGGCAGTGGTGAGTATGCCTTAGTATGCTTGTGTGATTCTTCTGGTTCATGAGATGCACAGTCTGTTGGTAAATTTCAAGTGCAATTCAAAGTGCTAGTTATCATGTATAAAGTCTTACATGACATGGGGCCAGGTTATTGGTGGCACTGCCGAGCTCATCTGGTTTCCAGTCACCTGGTATAAGCTGACTGAGTTGATATACTCTGATAAAGCAGTGTCATGTTTTAGAACAGACCTTCTTTGTTACAGTGCTTGTCTTTTGGGATATGATTCCCCAAGATCCATGTTGCTTCTACCCTGTTGAAATTATAGAAGACCACAATCACTATCAGGCAGCATTTAAATCCAGCAAATAAACCAGAGTTAGACAGCTTTTTTCCAGTATTATATTCAGTCTGGTAGAACATGCATTCCCCTGAGGTGATATGATTGGGATTAAAAACAAAACTGAGTAAATTAGAAGATGGAAAAACATTAATCTGTGATTATTAAATTAAGTATTAATATCCTATGTATTTAGCAGGTTAAAATAGCTTTAGGATGAATGTTCTTAATGCCACTGGCCAAAATTCAGCATTTCTGTGGAAGAATGTACCAAGGCCTGTTCAGAAGATTGCTGTACAATAGTCACTTTCTTACCTTTTAATTCCTATATTTGATTTGTTTGTTTTTTCCGTTCTACTGAAAGACAAAGGCTTTCAGTTCCTCCCTCAATCCGTGTTGCCTCCCAACATCTTAACCAATCAGAAATACATCAGACCTTTCTTAAGTTTCGGATTTCCTAATAAATACCTTTCACTTTCCATCTCTTCCGCTACTTAGGAATCATTTTCCCAGCATGACTTTGTCAGCCTTCCATAATTGTACTGCTGAACAACTTCTTTGTCTCACCAAATTGTATATCTCAAATGAAACAACTTTAATGAAAACTTTGAAATATTCAGTGTAACATTCATGATAAGGCAGCAAAGAATGCTAAAAACCTTTTAGAATGTCATCTGATATGAACATGAAAGTGCTTTGAGTAAATAAGCCATTTCAAGATTTCAAGAAAATGCTGGTGTGTATAGGCAAAACAAGAATTGGTTGGAATGGAAGAATAGAGGTAGAGAAGAGGTAGAAAAATAGAAAAGTAATGAGTAGAAAACAGAACAGTATTTTGTATTTTGGTTATGACTGTTATGTATTGACAGTGTATAGGATTTTGGTAAATTACTGGCTAAAGTAGTTGAAATCTAATTAGGCCCAGACTGCCTGGCTGCAGGACCTCTTTGCATGGGAAATTACTGACTGCTGATTGGTTGCAGCCGAGAAGCCACATGTATATATAGTTGCTGCGCAGCAGAGATTACCGACTTTGTCCGGGCCTCTGTCTGCAAATGCTCATTACTGCTATGCCTGAAATAAGCTGTTGTGTATTCACCCTGTAAATACTGTTGGTTTGAACCTAAGCGGGAAAATAAAGAGCTGTGATTGGCCAGCTCACTAACAGCTTCCAGTATAAAAGAGAGAGCTGTCAGTGAGCCGGCTGCTGGATGTGTGGAGCTTCAAATAAAGACAGAAATTGTTGCAAGCCATCTCTTGGCCCTTTATTGGTCGGACTGAACAGTTCCTGTTTGCAACCTCCGATTCTTCAATGCCTCGCAGAACCCAGAATGCAACATGACATACTCCTTTTTTAAAATAATTTTTTATTCTCTTATTTTTTTAAAAAAAATTGTTTTCAATATTAAACAAAAATACTCAGAGAAAAAGAAAAAAGACCCCCCTGCGCGCAAAAAAGAAAGAAAGTGATCATATGCAACAGGTGATTCATTTTGTAACAGAATCGTATCAAACTATGAAACATTACATATTAGAACAAGAACAATAAAAACACCACAAATCGTATAATCCATGTAATAATATCTTAAATTTATAATCTCAAATAAACCACTTATTTCAATTCTATAAATTTAAAATCTTTGTTATTTCATATTCATTTTTTACAATTTTTCATTTAAATATTATTATCTTTAATTTGACATTTATTTCTATATCAATCCCTTCATTTAAAGCAAATATTAAATACAATTCCTTTCATCAGTACCACCACCAATCTTTTACTGCTCTTGTACCTCCGTTTTAACCTATACCTCTCTTGGCAGCTATTTCTTCTTCAAACACTTATATAGATCAATTTTCCTTTGTTTTAGTAAATATTTCTATATTCAAATTCGCTTTCCTCTTAATCCTCAATCCTATAGTATCTTTACTCCTGACTTCATTCCCCACTTCTTTTTGCTTAGTCACCCCTTTTTTATTTCGGATCTTCTTCTCCTTCATCTTCACAACAGAATTCAATTTAACACCTTTATGCCCCTCATTGCTATAATACATTTTTTCCCCAATGTCTCTGGAAGAATTAATAATTTTCTCCGTCTTCTTATTTCTTATTGTCTGATTTTTGTTTTTCTTGGGTTCTCCTGATTCTGCTTGGTCCTGATATTTTTTCCCATTTTTAAAAATCTCTTTTGGAGTTCCCTCTTTATTTGTTGATAGCAACGTCTCTCAAATAGTTTAAGTATTTTTCCATGAGTGCTGAGAACTTGTTGCCAGTTAAATCTTGTTGTACCTCATCTTTTGTTAACCCCATTTTAGCCAAATATTTTTCTTCTTAATTAATGAAGTGCAATCTTTATAGTCCAACTTTTATTACTCAGTCTATAGTCCAAATCTTTCTAGGTCTAATTTAAAATCCACCTAATTTCAGGCCTCAAAAGGCCAAATCTTTTAAGAATTAATCTATATTTTTTTGTTCTCAGTCACACGCTTCTTTACAAACCATCATCAATCTTCCTTAACGCCATCACTCATTTCAATTAAAATCCAAATCAAACAGTCTTTAAATTTTTTATATTTATCTCAATTAATTCACAAAAATCCGCAAATAGAAGAAATTAGAAGTTCATCACCTTCAGGACATCCTCCATTTTAAGTCTCTTTAACCCTTCCTTTATAGTTTCACTTCCCTGTAGATTACAGTGGCCTTTTTTAAAGCTTTTTTTGGGAATAATTTATCAATTTTTCTTTGTCAAGCAGGCCAATAATGTTTATTTTATAGAGTATAATCATGAGTTTTGCTTATACTCACCAGACTGGGTGTTTTCAATCTTTTGCTTCCTTTTGCTTTTGTACTGTTCCAGGCCTCTCCCTAGTGGCACCACTTTGGCAGATGCCCTTTTCTCCCGATGGAGAAAAAGAGTTGTGCAGATTAAGCTCCTCACATGGCCTCCCTCTTCAGCTGCCCCTGCAGGGCAGCCTTGGGCACTCATGTGCCCCCGAAACTGGGAAAAGAAGGACTCCAGCAGCCAGAGTCCCGGCAGCCTCATCTTTGTCAGGAGGAACCGGAAGTCCAATTTTTTTTAATTTTCAAACAGACAAATAAAACAAGTACACAAACATACACACATACATAGAATACATAAAATACAACCATAAAGTGTAAGCTCATTACATATCAGACCGACAGGTATTTTTGAGAATTGAAGATAGTAAGCCAATATAAAGGTACATTCCATCATTGATATAAACTTTCAAGGGTATTTTTAAATCTTTACAGGATAATTTTCAAGGTCTTCTGAGAGAATATGTTCAGAAAAGGAGGTTTAGCATGTACTGTTCTCATTTTCTCTTGAGTTCTCTAGTTGTATCCCTTCTTTTTCATCCTTTTAACTTTCATTCTCTTCCCCCCATTCTTTTTACATTACTGCTTCCTCTTCTTAGACTTTTTCTTCATTGTGCCTTCTCTTCCTTCCCTTCCAACCTCTTATTTATTAAATTTATTTATTAACCTCTCTCCTTTATTTATTTATTTATTTGTTCAAATTTTTATACCGTCCTTCTCCCCAAAGGGACCCCTTACCTTCTCATCTCTTCACCTTCCTTCCCCCAGTTTCTAATCATTCTTTCCTTCTCCTCTTCTTTTCCTCCACTTTTCTATATCACCTTCTCTTCTAATACTCTCCAAATCATACTTTCCTTTTTCTCCATCTCTCTCCTCTTACTTATCTACCTCTCTACTCCTACACTCTTCCTACTTCCTGTTTTCTTCCTTCACATCCTTCATATCCTTCAAATCATATCTCTCTTCTACCTGTTTTTCTTCCTGTACTTACCTTCTTCTTCTGTTTTCTCCTACTCTTCTCCTCTCCTCTTCTTCATTTACTAATTTTTTTTCTGGGTTCCAGTCTTTTTTCTAATAAATTGAACTATTTTTATATCTTTACATCTATTACCTATTTCCTTCATCATTAATCTCCTTTCTTTCTGTTTATCATCTCATTGCAAAATATTACATTCTAGTTCAAATATACAAGTTCACTTGACATGTAACAAAACAACATAATATTAATGTAATAAAATGAATAAATAACAAATATCATGTTGTTGTTATTGTTATTGTTATTGTTGTTGTTGTTGTTATTCATACAACAAACCAAAACATTCTTATTCTTTTTGTTATCCCATTTCAATATATTACATTCATATTTCAAATATACACATTTATCTGGCAAACAACAAAACAGCATATTATTGTTGACTCCTATTTTAAATTTTAAAAACTCCTGTATAATGAACATTTAAATTACCACTTTTTATCTTCTCATTCCGATCTCATTTCCATTTTTAAATGTAACTTTTTTAAAAAAAAACATGACATACTCCTGAAAGACACCAAAACAATAATTTTGGATAGCTAATATTCAGGACAAGCTTGATTCTAGAAAAAAAAGATGCAGGAAAAAAAGAAATGTTTTGCATTTCCAATTAGTGCAATCTACTTTGTGAAATGTAAGTTCTGACAGGGCATGGTGTGGCCTGTGGAAGAAAATAGTATTTGGGTCCTAAGAGGTAGAGTGCAGCTAAAATTTCTTTTAAAAAAAACATGCACAAACACACAAAAAGATACACATATATACCAATGACAGAAAATGAATTTTAACTGAATGTGTATTCAGTCTTTTTAAAAAGACCTTTCTTTTAAAATGCTTCTGATGTAAAGAGAAAAATGAGATAGGTATTCAATATATCACTGTGTTATATCTACATATATCTACATATATTTAAAATACATATGTTTAAAATAAGAGCATATGTGTGTATCCTCCTCAAATGAAATTACAGCAAGAGATAAAGTATTCTGGATAAGATAATGACAATGGTTAGGGACCACAAACATCCATAAATCTCTGAGTTCAGAATATGCGTCCTGGAATTACTTAGTTATCCAACTCATTATATTATGTAAGGAAATTTTAGCCACATAGCTACTTCATTCCTCAAATTTAGTAAAGTTTCATTTTTATTATATTGTACATTTTAAAGCTTATGAGTAGTTAGGTTAAAACCCAACAGTGCATAGCAATGCAGCAATTCCATTTATGCAGCCAACTTTATCTGCCTTTTTTTTCCCTTGAGCAATTGTCTCTGTAGAAGTTCTCATTTTCGTTTTGGATTTTCTTGTATTTATAAAAAAAGCCTGAGGATTTACTCTGAAAAACGTGTAAAAGAAAACCGACATCGTAAACCCTGGATGTCCTATTTATAAATAAATAAATAATTTTATTTATGTCCCGCCTTTCTCCCGAAGGACTCAGGGTGGCTTACAGGTAATAAAAGCACAATACAACATACAAACTAAAAACATGTTAAAAACATTAAATAACGCCTGATTACAAGGGGGAGAAATAAAAATAATTTCCAATAATAAAATAATAAAAGCTATTAAAAATAATCTAACCCCTCATTTAAACGCAGGAGGACCAGGGCGCAGCTATCCCAAGCCAGCCTGCTGGAACAAAAGGGTCTTCAGGGCATGGCGGAAGGTCCGAAGGTCAGAGATCATTCATATAGCAGGGGGGAGATCGTTCTAGAGGGTGGGTGCCGCCACAGAGAAGGCTCTCCCCCTGGGTGTCGTCAGCCGACATTGTTTGACCGGTGGCACCCTGAGGAGGCCCACTCTGTGGGAGCAGAGCAGGTCAGTGGGAGGTATCAGTAGGTAGGATGCGGTCCTGCAAATAATTAAAAATAATGATGGTTTAATTACTTATATGGTTTCAATATTTCTTTTTTATTCAGAAAAATGCAAAAGGCAGGAAATGCCTAAGCTAGATTCCAACCTTTTGATGAAATAATTAAAATGGAAAAAAAACAATTACAGAAATAAGGAAGCTGTTGGTATAAAGACTATAAACTTTGTTAAAGAAAACTAAGAAAATAGTATGGTTTAGTTTGCCATTTTAAACTGCATTAGTCAGAGAAATGAAAGGGCCTCTTCATTACATAACTGTCAGCTCTAAAAAGACTATATCCTAAGTATATTATGTTTATTTTATTTTCTGGGTCTTATATGCTACCCTGATCCATCAGGAGTCTGAACATGTCACAATCACTTCTTACAGTATAAAGATTTAAATAGTAAAACAATTTTAAAAAATAATATACCGTAATTAAGAAAGAAAATAGGAAAAATATTACCATTACCAAGGAACAGTATGAACATTACCATGAAACCCATGATAGGCAGTCTCAATATATATCAGACCTGAGCGTTCTTAAAAACCCAAGTTATTATGGCTTTCTTAAAACACAAATTCAGGGGGCAAACTACTCTAAAGAGGAGCTGCAACTAAGAACAGTTTGTTCCCTATAGATGTTGTTAAGAGACACAATCTGTGAGTCTGCCCTATTAGATAGGAGAAGTCACTATGAATAGAGAATTATATGAAGATTTGTTTAGGAAAAGCTAACTTATGAGAAAAAAGTATTTTTCTAGCAGGAGCCATTTTTAAATATAAATTTTATTTACAATTGCAATTAAGAAGACAAAAATAATACAAACTAAAAAGAAAGAAAGAAAAAAAGAAAGAAAAAAGAAAATAGTAGTAAAGAAAAGAAATATATAAAGAAATGCTTTCTTCCTTCATCACATGCATAAACAATTTCAATAAATTATCACCTTCTCTTAATATATAGCAATTGATCTTTTCTTCCTATATTCCAACTCTTATCTATAAACAAATTCTTAAAACCTCATTGTTCAGTCCTGGACAGCAAATGTTCATTAAAGCTTACTAGACGTAATAGCTAATATATTTTAACTTTGGTCAAATAAATCACCTTTATATTCATTCCTTTTAACAGTGCCAATATTTATTCCCTTCATATATTGTCCTAGAACTTTATTCATTTTTCTTTGAATCTTTTTACAACATTCTTCCAAACTTCAGCACATTTCTTTTGTAAGTGCAGAAAAGTTATCCAGGTCACTACTTTGGTTTATTATTTTCATTTTTTTTCAATTATTAAGATTTCAGCTGGTTTTATTTGTATATCCAATGTAGCATATTTTTCCATATTATTCCTGAAGTCTGTCATTTTTAAATCCAGTCTTGTTCCTCATACATAATTTTCAAGTACAGTGTATAATGTAAGAGGCAGACACTCTTGAAGTGAACTTCTGAGTCCATTATAAAAATATTATCCAATAGATCCAATGTTAAATTACTGTGCTGCATTCTGTAATAGTGTGAAATTTAAGTATTCTTCTCCTTTAATTGTAATATTTCGTTTCTTCAGTTCCCTCTAATTGCCAATCATTAAGAATGCATCTTGTCATATTCTTTTTAAGAGGTCAAATAACAGAATTTCACCATGATAAGGAATTTATTATTAATATCAAAGTCTTACTTCAAATCCCTCTGGAACCTTGGTCTATTTATAACTCTCCAAATCAACTTTCAAATCACCCTTTTGCTGTTTAGTCCATATATATCCTTAATCTTGGTGAAACTACTTTCACTAAGGACTGAAGGAGAGTCACCTTATAAATATAAAGCTTATCATTCAGAAGAATCCTAATATAATTAGTTAAAAGCAATTTTCAAAAGTTATTAGAAAACCAAGCAAGAAAATTCAGTGTTTTTTGGCAAAGTACTCGGCAAAAAATAACTATTTTCTTGTTTCCCAAAACTTTAAGTCCATAGGACACCACTGTCTTTATCTCCTCATGGAAATAACTGATTGGAGCACTTGTGACTGATCCCAGATCTCTCCCTCTCCAGAGAGGAATTGTAAACAGTCAATCCATTTGCCAGCTCTTCATTCCACCATACTCATCAGCTCAGTTCTCACTGAAGTCAAATTCAGTCTGCCATTTCTTCCCTGGAAGCAGAATGCAAACATTGGTTTGATCATTCAAAGAATGAATTAATCAAACTATTCGGTTAGTCATAAAATGAGTGTTTCTCACATTAAAAAGTTGGTTAGAAATATCTCAAATCACTTTCTAAATAGTATCAGATGTTTATTTAAGAAAAATGGTTATGCCCATTGATGACTCCAGTATATAGTATATAATAAATTTGTATATTATAACATGCATTTTAATAAATGTATTAAAATGACACTAACAATATCACAATAAACTGAATTAACATCTCTAATTTATTGCTACTGGAAAATTAAGCAGAAAATGTCCTATTGGAAGGAAGAAATATTTTATGGTATAACTGTGGGATTCAGAATACACAAAGGACATGAAAGATATAGAGACAAAAAATACCTGGGACCATAAGGCTTGACCCAACTAGACTGTGGCTTTTATGTGACACCCATTACTTAGCTGTTACATGTGTTTTGACAGAGAAGTCCTGGAGCACCAAATTTAACAAAGTTATAACAAAGTTATATGTGTATTATCTGAATGTAGGTGTGTAGTTGTTTGAGTGTGAGTGCCTCAAATATGTCTGTTGACTCTTAGCAACTGTCTGGACATGCCCCTATAGTTTTCTTGGCACAATGCAATTAGCTTTATGCCATTAGGTGACAACTAGGAGATTAGAGTAGGGTGGGGTTGAATCTCTTGACTGCAATCTAGTAGCCATCTAGACTTGTATAGATACTCTATATGCATTACTGAGAAGCTGAGGTTTGAGAAATAATTTAACTATTGGGGATCAATGTGAGAGTTGTAAACTTCCATAAGAGTAGTTACAGGGTATGGCTTATATGATATTATTCTAGAGACATCAGGTTGCTTAACCATTGAAGTTCACCAGGTGAATCTGGGCAGGTTCATTGTTTTTTGAGGTCCTAAAAATGATATTTATTTATTTATTTATTTATTTATTTTCACATTTCTGAACCATCATTTCTCTCATAGAATTCAAAGAGATTGATTGACTGATTTATTGACTGGCTGATTGAACGAATACTGAAATATTCCTCATTAAGTGTTTCATATAACTCCTTTAACTAAATGTTTTGTTGATTCCTAGTAATATTGCAGTCTTTATTTTTCTTCTCTCAGGTCTAAAATGGGTACTGGCAAAGATCCAGACATCGTCCACATGGAGACAAAAACACTGGATGGCCGTAAGTGCTGTGACTACCTTTTTATCATTTTATCACAATATAATTATGCAGTCTTCCAGCGTTCATCTGATCTTAGGATTGCATTAGGGATATCTAGTGTATGCTTATATGATTATTCTTAGTCTATTCTCTATTTTTCAAATAAATAGAAATTCAATAAAACATTCTGAAATGCAAAACAATATTTACAGAAGTAGAAAAGATTTGCAATCTGTGAAAAACTGCAAAAAGGCATAAAGTGAAATATAAATAATTCATAACAATATATCTTCTACCGGGCTTCATTTGATTTGCTGAAAGGTAAAATCTTCAAGATTTTGACTCTTGGTTTATCTGAAACAAATTAGCTCTTACACTTTGAATAAATGGAATGAAATTGAAGTAATATTGTATTTGTTCTCATCAAATTAGTCTTCCTGAGATTTATGAAAAGTTAACAAAAAGATAAATTGTTTGCTTTCCTTCAAAAATCTTCAGTTTTGACCATCTCATCTATAGCCTATGATTGCTCTAAAACTGTAATGATTGTATTTATATGCTCTTATATGACAATAAGATTTCCTGCTCATTTACTATGTATAATAATAGCTTTTACTCAGATATTGGATATTCTAATATTATACTTTCCATATTTTATGGATCACTTTTCTTAAAAGCATATGTCTACCAAAAATATTGTTCCATGGAATTAATTTCCAAATCAGAGCTTCAGAGTTGGTGATGAGAATAACTAAAATTTTATTTCAATCTTTTCCAAAATGATGCCGGTCAGATATATTTGAACTAAAAGAAGAATAACTTTTTAATGAGAATTTTGAAAACTCTAGTCCTAACACATCTGGAGGACAAAAACACGTCCCTTATGTATTGCTATGAATTTTTAGATAGTACTAAAAAGCAGAATGATATAATAAAGGATAGTCTTTCAATTTACACATATATATGAATTATTTTAAAATATATATCTTTTATGAGCAAATCTGAACTGAAAGCACAAGATTGAATAATGGTGATGAAACTATTAAAAAGACCAATCCACAGTATCTTGAATTATTTAAAGCCTAAATCTTGAAAAACATCTGTTCTTGGTATTCATATGAAGACTTTTTGCCCTAAATAAGCCATGCTAATATTGATCAGATGACTGGATCAAGGATATAATAGTATGAGGAAGGTACTTTGTCAGCATAACCAGCCTATAAGTCAATATAGCTTTTGAAAAGGTCAGTGGAACTGTAAGGCCCAAGCTATCATATGAATTTCAAATTTCTTTGGGATCATCAGAAAATGTACTGAGTAAACATCCTTTTACTCTGTAATATCTCAGATACTTTCTCAATGTCCATTACATTATCTCCTTCAGCTAGCCAATACTAAGCTTTTCCATTATGGCCATTCTTAATTCAGTTTTTGTTTTGACCAATGTGACATGCAAGTAAATAGAATAAACAAAAGTTTTTTTCCTAATGATATTTTCTATTGGGTGTCACAGAACCTTCTCATACTATTCCCTTCTATGAAGGTTGAGGGTAACGATTGAGGTTGCCAGTAACAGATGTGGCCATGCCTTTCAAAGATGAGTACCAGTGAGTGAGACAGTGACCCAGACAACCAGCTTCATCATATCCTCTAGCTCTTCTAAGAGATAGAAGCAAAACTACACTGTGTTGCATTAAATAACCATTAAAGGATATTAATATATCTAGACAAGAATGGATTATAGTGGTTGAAATCTTTTGTCATCTTTCTATAATTTTGATTTATCAATTCACTCTACATCCTAGAAACTGCAGAATAGTATGGCATGTGTCATATTTAGATAGATTTGTTGTAATATCTCGTTGACAAATATGATCAGAGTAATATCGGCATGCACATCAAAGGTTTCCCAATAACAAAAGAATGCAAGGTCTTTTTAAACAAAAGGCAAGGATACAGGTGGTAGTTGGCTGCATTTTTCATGCATCATCCAATGGAAAATGACTACTCATAATTCCTGCCCTATTCCAGTCTGGTGTTATTGTTTGATAGGAAGCCTTATTGAAAAGAATATGTTTGCAAGCTCTGCTACAATTTTCCCCGTTCCAGCTGCGGATGCATAAAGCAAAAGTTTTCTCAATTTAGACATTCCATCTACACTACTCTTATCAATGAGGCAATTTATATCTACTTTTGTAATCAGGATGTAGCATGTTTTCAGTGTTGCTGTAACAATCAAAGTAGCATCTGTTGCTGGAGGTGTGCATGCTGGCAGTGAGGAGCTTAACATCCCAATTACTGGCGGGAGGGAGAACATCTGTGCTAGAGAAGGAAATAAATTAATTCCAGATCTCAGCAATGAAATGTATTAATTGGCATGAATTAAGTGTAAGTGATTAGGTGCTTCCTGTGGTACTGGATAAATAAAGAGTCCACAGGGGTTAACTATCAAAAGAATAATTGTTGTTGAATGGCTTCCCAGTGAACCCAACTTAAGGGGGAAAGGCTATTGTAATAAGATTCTGAACATATTCTCAATATTTATATCATTGTTCTGAACTTTTCCTGTGGTTCTGCTCATGTGAAATCCTTTTAATACTCTGAAGCCTTAAGAGGGCAATTATCAGCTTGCTTCTAATCACACATATACAGAAAGAAAGTGAGGTTATATTGTTGCTGTTGTGATTCTTTGCTTGTATCTGAATTTCTGATTCCAATACAATGCAATACAATACCATGCAATACAATACAGAACTTCTCCTCTCACTCCTCTTCTTGATGAACCAAACCTTTTCTACAACCAATCTTGCTTTATTTTATTACTACAAAGATAAACTAACAGATATCTATCAATGATGTGGTCATCATTTGATGTATTTTATGAACAAGTACTTCATCAGAACTTAGTAGGATCTCTATGAACACAGATACATGGGCACATCAGCTGAGTATAATTGCAGAGGACATAGAATATATCCAGCATATTCTTTGCCAGTATTATGCAACTCACCAACTCAAATTCAAAATAGGAACATTTAACAAACTCTTCAGTTATTGTCATAATATAGAAATAAATTATGGGAAAGAATCTTTCTCTACCAAACTGTATGATGTGATGTTCAGTGGAAATCTCTGGCAGGATTGACTCCCTAAGAAAGTATTACTGTGAACTATCTCTATGCTCAAAAAGAACTTAAAGTTTATAATTCATAAACTTGTTTGTCCTAAGGAGAGTTTTCATTTTGAATGATAGAAAACATTAAAGGGAAATAACTTGTTCTTCACATAATTAGTGATTTATTGTTCACTTAAAAAAATATTTTCAAACCCGATTTCCATTAACTTTCTTAGATAACTTGCTGGGGCAGCCTGAAAGCTCAAGGCCTTGATCCCCTCCTGGAACCAATCTACCCTGACTAAACAGCAGGCCTCAACATCTTAGCCATCTGCCTGCA
>JANHFO010009048.1:0-17259 GCA_032468095.1 Pareas carinatus | reverse complement strand
GAATTGTTTTTCAGGTTTATTACTCTAGATATATATTCACATACACATATATATTCACATACATTATTTATTAATTATATTTTATTTTATTTATTTACCGCCCTTCTCCTGAAGGACTCATACTCACATACATATATTTAGCATTACAAGTAAAATATTTGGAAACTAGCATTAGTTTCTCTTGTTACTATTTTCCTTTTCTACTTCAGTTTTGTTTTTGTGATTTGGTTTGTATGTTGTTTTAATTCTGAGGTTGTTACAGTGACAGAATTGCTGAGACTCACTAGATTGCAGAGGGATAAAAATAAAATAAAATCATTTTTAGATAGTGAGAAATTCTTCACTGAAGTCCTGAAAATTCAGTCTAATAGCTATTGTAAACAGGCATTCCTGTGTTTTAAATCTTTTACAGAAATTGAAAAGTGTTTAGTAGAGGAGGGAGGGAGGGAGGGAGAGAGAGAGTTTGAAGACTATATTATGTTGAAGTTCTGCTATGCTCAGTTTGGTGTCACTCAAACTGTTGTGTTTGCTAACCTGTGAAAGAGTTATTATGATAGCTGAATGAAATGGAAAAGCTGAGCCTTTGAGAAGTCCAAGGCACAGACAGAAGTTTTGGTCTGTCTAAATATAGTGCTTATTTTTTTTCTACTATTTCTAGAAAATACTAACATTCCTGCCTGTTAACAGTTTATGTAGACTCAGTAATGTGGTTTGGATGATCAAGAAATAATTATAATTGCTGACTACTTAGTATATTGGCAAAATAAATTTTGGGCTGATACTCACTCGTATTACAAATCAAAGCATCCATCTGGAAACCCTTTTCTGATGTCAAGAAACTGATCTTTTTCATTTATTCTTTTCAATAGTCCATTCTGGGTGAGAAGACTTTTCAAAGCAATTCAGTATTGTACGTAAGCTTTCATATATTTTGATTTATGCTGGGTAAAAGATTTGTTTTTGATTACCAATCTTGATAAATATAGAAGCTCATTACTTCATAAATTCTCCCCAAATTTACATAGACTGAGACATGGTTTCACAGTGAGGAAAATTATAAATGTGTTAAAACAAATTTTGCTGTTCATAATTACAGGATATCTGACTTCCTTCATAAAATGAGCTAAAATTAGAAGTATCAAATCTACTGATCAAAATGGATTAATTAATTAATTATTTTATGCTTTCTTTTCACCCAGTAAACATAAAATTAGATTATTTAAAGAAAAAAAACAGTTTCCAATTGAATGCATAAGCCTTGAACAGTGGAATGTTCTACATGTGTACTGGATGAAGTTTGTTTGAACCCCACAAACTGGATTGTTTAACTCTGGGGAGCTGACTAAAAGTTCCATGCATTCTAAGCAAAATAACAAAAATACTTTTAAAAAGGAGAAAATGTATTGAAAATATTTTGGAATTGATGGATATTACCATAAGAAGTTTTTACAAGCAAGCTGTTGGCCCCCTAGGCTTAGAACCAATGTTAAGAACAAGCAGATGGTGCCTGCAATGAAAAACACTGTGGGCTAGGAAGTAGCGATGGAAACCAGTATCACACAACCACAGAGTACAGTAGGTATAAAAGTCTTTATAAACCGAAAGTTAAACACAGTCCAGTCTTCTAAGAACAGTCCAGTTATCACACACAGTCAACCCAGTCCTTTTACTAACCAAGTTAGCAAGTAGTCTTCACCAGCAATTTCACCAATAAAGTTGGTCAGGAATCTTCAGCAGCAACACACAGGATCAAAGCAGAGTCGTAGATTATCGAAGGAGAGAGAATGCTCTCAGGTCTCATGCTTTTATAATCAGTATCCTGGTTCTAAGCAATTAGCATAACTCAGCATGACTCAACTAGTCAGCCATTTTGTAAACCAACCAGTTAAGTGCTTAAAGGGACCATAACCCATATAACCCTAACAGTCGCTTGTGTAGTGATTACTTTTCTATTAATCTCCTGTGTTTTAACAACTTGGGTAATGAGTTGTTTGAAGAAAGAAAGGGAGTCTCAGATGCCCATTTCTAGCTTATTTGCTTTCATCAGTGAAACATACCCTTTGACGGGATTCTAAACTGGGCTGGATTACCTGTTGAACTAATGTCTTAGCCATTGAGCCTTAGGTTCTTCCTCTCTCTGACAGCTTGCACCAGGAGATCTATCAGGCTTTTTTATGAGGCACCTGGCCTTTTCTGATTACAGAAGGGAGTGACTACTTCCTTTTTCGCTGTTCAGCCCCAGCCTAGGGGCTTTGCAGGCATGCCACTTTTTTATTACAGAAATAAGTTTTTACAAGCAAAATAAGGAAGAAAGGGAGTATTATATGGCCATTTCTAGCTTATTTGCTTTCATCGGTGAGACTTACCCTCTGATGATAGTCACTCCCTTCTGTAATCAGAAAAAGCCAGGTGCCTCATAAAAAAAGCATGATGAATTTTGTCTAAACGATCTAAAGTTGTATGCACTGTTCCATAGGAGTAAGTTTTACTGAGAACCACAATATATTGTTGACTTCATTGGTTTAGACTACTTTCTCTTTTTGGGAATTCATTCTTACATACTCAAGAGTTAAAATAGTATCTGTCTTCCTCTTTAAGATGGTTCTTAAATGGGAAATGGATTATCCCAATAATAGGGATTAGATCGGTCCTTTTAACAGATACTGAAAACTTCAGATCTGGTCATCCATTTCCATCTGATTAAACCTCCTGGAGTGGGAGTTGAGGTTCTCTTTAGCTTGAGATAGCTTTATGTATAGCCTTTGGTGTTTGCATTTTTTTGGCCTTTTTTCTGTCTCATGCCCAGATGGATAATTCTGTGTTGGAAAATTGGGGAAACCATTCTTTATAGTGACTGATAATAATGAATTTCTGTGGATGCAAGTGTTCTCACTGTTGTTAGAGCATTTAAAATACTGGTTTTGTCTTTTAGTTTAATGAGGCATTCTATAATGGGCCCACAAAAGTAAATAATGTGCTTTATAACCTATTCTGCAGTATTAAGGAGAGGACGATTCATCTAGTTAGCATTTTCTGTTCTACCAAATGAGGGGCACTGGCCAGAGATCATTCTAGAACTTTCAATCAGCCAAGATCTCCCAAGCATAGAAAATGGAAAGAACAAACTATCATTCACTCACTCTCTCACACTGACACACACGTTCTATTCTTCAGTCTCTTCTGCATCTGTGGTATTTTTGCACACAGCAACACAATTTAAACTGATAGCAAAATAATCTATAATGAAGCAAAAGGGGGAAATTATTAAATACATGAAAGGTGAGTGACCCAACTCTGATAGAAAGCCTAGAGCTGTGCCCTGGCAACTTTAGGGTGAGTGGACTACAACTCCCAGAATTCTCCAACCAACTTAAAATGATCAAAGTTCAATAACACTGGTCTAGAAGAATCCCCATAGAGCCATGTCATAATGATTCTTCATTTAATTAGTAAATACTTCAGCCTAGCAAAGGCACCCTTCATACCGCTTTTGTTTATTTAAGATTTGTTCATTTAAGATTATTGAATCTTTGATTCAATTTTTTTGTCAGATATCATGAAGGAAATTAGCTGCAACATCAATTGATCATTGTCTTCTCAAATTGTTCATTTTACTATATCAAAATAACATAGAACGGATTATAGGCAATTGTAATGACAATTTAACCAGAATAACAGAATTAGAAGGAACTTTGGAGGTCTTCAAGTACAACCCACTGCTCAGGCAGAAACCCTATACCACCCCTTTGCTCAAACAGGTTGTATCCTTGCCCTTTTACTATTCAACTTCTCTAAACTGTAAATGTCATCACTGTAATTCTTTCTTCAACCAGAAGTCCACCCTCACAACACTTGCCCATCGTCCTATTTCAAACCTGTTATATACATAGACACAGTAACAATCTCCCGCTGTCTGAAAGATTTTCCATCAGTGTGTGCTATCTGCTCTAACATATGCTGGTGAAATATGGACACTAACCTCACAATCGATACAAAAGCTACTAGTGGTACAAAGAGACATGGAAAGAGACATGCTCAGCATTACAAAACAAGATAGAAAGACCTGCACATCGATTGGAGAACAAATGAAGGTATATGATATCATCACGAGAGTAAAAGAATTGAAATGGAAATGGACTGGTTACATAGCAAGAAGAACTGATGGCCAGTGGACCAAGGCGATCATAGAATGGATCCCCCTTGATAAAAAGCATCCACAAAAGAGATCTAAAACAAGATAAATAGACAACAACAGCAAGTATGGCAGGCTCAGTTGGTGAAAGAAAGCTCAGGATCGTATGGGTTGAAAACATGTGGAAGAGACCTTCATCCTGCAGTGAATAGACAATGGCTAAAATGATGATGAATGATGATACATAGACAATGCAGCCACTCTATCCATAATCCAAGTGAACCTTCATAGATGGCTAACTGTTTAAGCTTTCTATTTCTCTAGGTAATTTTTTGAAATCTATTACTTCAAAACTAAGATTTTGGTTTTCTCTTGAATGTGCCTTAGATCCCTTGTTAAATGGAAAATTACGAAAGGATTAATTGATCAGGTCAAGAATTCCAAGCAACAAGGCTTCTTGTTCCAAACCTCTAACCACTGGAGCAACCGACTGAGTGAACTTTTTATTAGAGTTCACAAAGTTTCTAATGTGATATGCCAGACATTGTGTCAATTTTGACATTCCTGCAACAATAAAACTATTTAAAGAAAAGGTTCTGGACTGGCATTTATATGATCCACAATTCTTTGTTTATAAGAATGCCTCAACCTTAGGGCCCATTCAATTCAATCCGATTTCTGCAAGTCATACTCTGTGTTCCACGTTCAACTTCAAATGGCTAGAACATGACTGCATTTCTCTTGGGGCCTGCCCAAGAGATGCCTTTGTCATCTCAGCTTTGGGCTGAAACAAATCCTTTGGAGTCAGTCTCTGGTTCTGCTTTTGTTGTGCCCTGTCAGCTGCAGTTCCCACCACAGCCTCCAGATCCAGACATTGACAAGGAAATGGAGGAGGAGGAGCGTGCTGGCCCTGCTCTCAGAATTCTCCAGCCAGTTGTGCCTAGCCGGGCGTCCACTCCTCTACAAACTCTAACTCCAGATATCGAAGAGGAGATGGAGGAGGAGGAGCGTGCTGGCCCTGCTCTCAGAATTCTCCAGCCAGTTGTGGCTAGCTGGGCGTCCACTCCTCCACAAACTCCAACTCCAGACATCGAAGAGGAGATGGAGGAGGAGGAGGAGGAGGAGGAGGAGGAGGAGGAGGAGGCGGCGGCAGGATTGGAGCATTCTTTCCTGTCGACAGTGCCAGAGAACAGGAAGTCATGGCTCTTGACCCATTGCCAGGGCCAGCATTTAACCCACAGCCAGAATGCAGGCTGCTTCCACATCCTGCCTACACCAAGTCAGTCAATGATGATGATGAACAGCTGACTCCAATTCCTGATGCAGGGACATGTTGCAGGGTGAGGTGATAGGCTCAACGGTTTTTGCTTTGAATTCTTGTGTATTGTGAACTCTGATTGAAAACCGTAAGTTTTTACCTCAACTGCAAACCAGACTTTATTGTGGGGTCATAAATCTCCAGCAACAGATTTATGGCCAAAGAAGAACTCTTACAGCCAGCTTTAGTTATAAATCCATTAAGACTTTGCTACTGTGTATTAAAAGTGTGTGTTTTAACTCTTTATTGGCTTGCTAAGTGAGTTGGGTCTTCGGTCCAGAACAGTTTTCTTCATTGCATAGGTTTTCCTCATTCATGAACAAGCAATTGATTCCACACTAGCATACTATGGCATCTTACTCAAAGGAATAGTATCTCTCTGCTCAGTCAAAACCTTAACTGAATTCAAACAGAGATCTGGGATTGAGACTTACAAAATGCCCTTGTTAGATAGGGGGTTGCGAGGAATGAGCCCCTGCACCCAGGGCATTTATGGCTGCCTTTGTCTGACCGCCTGTCTGTGCAATGCACCTCCTCGCTGCTGCTGCTGTTGCTGTAGCTGGAGGAGCTGGAGTCGCGTTTGCCCGTTCGATGCACCCGGTCTTTCTTCGGGCTCTGTTCCGCTGCAGGGATGCGAGCCTGCATGGAGGAGGCCATATTTTGCGACTCGGCGAGGAGTGCTTCCTCGATGGCGTCGTCTAGGGTGATGTGGTTGTTCCCCATCAGTTTATTCTGGAGCTTCTTGTCGCAGAGGCCCCAGATGAACTGATCGAGGAGGATCTCATCAACACCCTCCGAGTAGCTGCAGAGAGCACCCATGTGCCTGATGGCGGTGGCATAGGCAGCTGCGCATTCCCCTGGCTGCTGCATGTGGTTTCTTAGTGTGAAACGCTGCACTAGCTTGGATGGGGTAGGGGCAAAACATCTCCACAGGGCGTCCTGGAGTTCTTGTCAGGGCATCGAAAACACGTGCTCCGGTGCCGTGATCATTCTGGCGGTGTCGAAGACCAGTGTCCCCACCAGGTTTAGGAAGGTGCTTCGCAGCCGTACATCGGAGGCGTCGGTGAGGTTGTTGGACCTCACGAAACATTCAAAACGAGCCATGAACCCATCCCAAGCGTCTGTGACCGGGTTAAAGGGAACAAGGGACTTCATATGAGCAGTCATGCTAGCGGTAGGATTCAAAACTGGTGCCACTAGAACTCTTTGCGATTGGCTCGGCGATCTGCAGTCGTCTGGTCACGTCTGCGGGCGATCGGTGTTCTCGCTTGGCCGGGTGGTCTGCTTGGCTCGGTCTGCTTGCATTTGGTTTCGTCTGGGACTGATCGAATGCTCCATGTGTGGTCAGCGGTCTGCTTGGCTCGGTCTGCTCTCATCTGGTTGCATCTGGCGCTATGTTGAGCTGTATGGAGGATCGCGTCTCGTTGGTCAGCGATGTCATCCGGTAGCTCGTGCCTGTTCGTCTGTTGTTCCATGGGCCCACCTCGTCACCAGTGTTAGATAGGGGGTTGCGAGGAACGAGACGGAGGCACTCTCAGTTTGATGCTTTATTCAGGTATGGTCCATTGAAAAGGTTAAGGTTTTTAGATATCTAGTAGTTTTTCAAGTCTCAGAAAGCAAAAATAAAGACCTGTATTTCTGTGTATTCCCCAATGCACAGAGATCTGCATTTACTATGCAAATTTATTATTTTTACAGAGGGGAACAGTCTATCCCTACTACAATTAAGTTCTTGGCATCTAAAGGGTTCAATTAGGATCATATGACTACTACTTTAGAAAGAATTCAAGCAAAATTTCTAAGGAGTATCTTCCAGGTTACCTGCTGTTTTTCCAAATGCAGTACTTCGACAAGATGCAGGAGTCAGTAAACTTGAATATAATTCCCGGGATAAATATCTTTACATACAGGTTGAAACTACATCAACGGTCATAGCAGACTGACCCATATGATATTGGCAAACAGCTACAAATCTTCCTGGGAACTAGTAACTCAAATGAAACTGAGCCTCTATGGTTTTTCCAATGATGCCATCTTAAGTTTAGAATCAAATCAAGCTAGATCAATACTAAGGCAAAGGATCTTAGATACACCTGAAAACCATCACAAACCAACTACTAGATCCCTTATAATTTGCCTACCATGTAAACAAATTGATGATGTTATTAATATGGCACCACACTGCATTCTCCAACATCTTTTTTTAAGTAATTTTTTATTTTTATGTTTATGTTAACATACCAATACTTCATTCTAATCCAAGAGGTTTTACAAGGGAAACGAAAGAGTCCATTTTAACAAATTTTGCAATCAGTCTATATCACATTAACAATTCATATAAATTTCATATTTTTCATTTACATTGCATTCATACTTTCCAAAAGTTATCATATTCAATCTTTATAAATTGGAATTTTCTATCTCATATTTCATCCTTTTCAAAACTTATCATATTCATAATTTATAAATTACAATTTTTTATCTCATGCCTTCCTTTATCCAAATTTTAATTTTAAATCATTTATATATTTTTTGTTCCTATATCTTTTCTTACTGTTTTTCTTTCCTCTCTTTCACCCTTCCCCTTTCCTCTCTTCCTTCCTTCTTAAATCTTCCTTTCCTTTCCTTCTTCCTTCCTTCCTTCTTCTTCATCCTTTCTATCTCTTTTTTACAACCAATTCTGCTCTTATATTATTTTTTCCAATTTCTTCTCTCTTATTACTATACATTTTGTAGGAAATACTCAAAATCTTTTTTTTCCCTAAAAGAAGTCATATAGGGGAAAGCAAGAGAATTAATTTTAAATTTTGCAATGAATGTACATCACACTAACCCTAACCCTAACTCTAACTCTAAAGCACACCCTGAATCTGTCCCTAATTCTAACCCTCAATCTGGCCTTATGTCTTCAACTTTATCTTAACCTTGACACTACCCTACACCCTATTCCCCCACCCTAAACTAACCCCTTACCTTAATCTTAACTTTAATTCTAACTCCTACCCTTATCTCAGTCTGGTTGCGTCAATTCTTTCATCCTTCTATTTTACTTTCCTGCCTAACTTCCTTCAACTTCCTTTCTTTCTTTACCTTACCTCCCTCTCTTCATATCCTCTTTAATCCTCCCTTTCTCCTTCTAAGTATCTATCAATGTCTTTGGCCTAAATGTTACCTCCATAAAGCACTTATCATATATTTTCTTCCCTCTTACACTTTAGATATTTCTTCATTTACTAGTAAAACAATTTCATTTCTATCAAATAATATAATTCCTTTTTTCTCTTTTTCCCTCTTTCACCTTTGAATTTAATTTTCACGTTTCCAAATATACATCATTTCATTTTTATTATACTTCATGTCATCTGATAGTTTTTTATCTCCTTGTTGTTCTTATTATATATAAAATGCCTCATGTTTCATCTTTAAACCCCATCAATTTTCTCCCCCCTCTTTTTTCCTCTTTAATTTTTAAATTTAAGTTTAACTTTAATTTCACCCTTAATTCCCTCCTTTTTTCCTTTAGTATTTTGGATAGTTTGTTTAGTATAACATCAATTCTTTTCTTTCTATATAACATCATCACTTTTCCCATTAACCATAAAAATCACCAGTATGAACAAAGAGATGAGAAGGTTAACCCATTTATAAACTTTCCTATTTTCCCCCCATTCATATTATTTTAAATATATCTCTACCCTATAACCAATCAAAAACATATCACATACCATGTATTCGTTAGCCTAGTTTCCTGTTAATAATCCCATATTTAAATTTTTACCCTATTCCTTTCTTAATGAATGAATCTCTTACATCCACGTTTCCCTTTTGGAGATTTCCTTTCCTATTTAGCTTTTTATCCAGCCATTTTCCTTTCCCTAACTTTCTTCTATTTTTCCTCTTATTCTCCTTCTTTACTTCTCTCCCTTCCCCTTTCCTCTGTCCTACCTTATATTTCATTTTATGAGTTCTTCCCATTTTACTCTTCACCATCTTTCCTCCAAAGTCATTTACCTTGGGGTTTACATTTTTAGCATGCATTTTATTTCCATTTTTCTTTGAAGAACTTTGCATCCCCTCTGTCTTTTTGCCTCTAACAGTCTCTTTTTTTATAACTCCTTGAGTCACCTTCTTGCTTTTCCTTAATTTCTTCCTTCTTGTTTTAATGTTTAATGTTGGATTTAATTTTGGATTTTCCTTCATCTTTTGAGGCTCCTGTACATGTTCACAAAGTCTGTTCATCTGTCTCAGTTCATCCTCTTTCCAACTTTCCCACCATTGATCAAATGGGACACCATCCTATAATGAAGGTTGTTTTGGTCAGCCATTTTCTCCTCCTTTATTGGTCCTAGTTGTTATCTTTAAACATTCGTTTTTTAATGTACAGTCAAATTTAGTCCTTTTATTTTTCTTTCCTTTCTTCCACAGTCCTTAATTGTCCCCTCAGCTTTCAGTCAAATTTTCAATCATTCATTTTTTTCTTTTTAAAGTAATGTTAGTAAAGTTTAGAATTAAACTTTAAACTTTAAATCTCTTCTTTTATCTTCTCACCCTGTTGTTCTTCTCTGGGTGGTTGTTTCCATGAGAGTTGGTTTTCTCGTTGTTTCGGCTTTTCTCCTAATGACACTTAAATGCACCATTTCTCCGCCAGGGGAATAGGAGAAAGATGGGCTTCCTCGGGCAGATTGCCATCTGTTCCGAGATCCCCACCGCACCTCCTTCGGATGCCCCTCCAAGGCGTCGCTTCAACACCGTAGTGTCCCCGAACAAGGAAAACAAGGACTTCGCCGGCTGGAACACCCGCCGCCTCGTCCCTTTCAATGAAGAAGCCGGAACCGGAAGTCCGGCAATATGCCGGTGTCTGTAAACCGTTTAGAGAGAGCTATAAAGCACTGTGAAGCAGTATATAAGTATAACTGCTATTGCTATTGCTACTTTTCCAAAGAAGATTGCAAAGACTGATGTGCCGTCTCCAGAAGGAAGGAGAACCAGGAGCAAGGGAATTTGCCATACTTGCTCCAGCTGCAAATCAAGCCTGAAAGAAAGATAAGTTCACACTTTTCTTGCTGATCACGTTCAGAAATTGCCTATTAATTGTTCTTAAAAAGTTAGATACTTTCAAAATATCAAGGCTGGAAACAAAGAGTGCTTTCTATCCTTAATATAAAAAATGAAAAAATAATTGTAATCTTCGAGAATTTAAAATAAATAGGAAAAGAAAATCAGGTTTTGATTACAGAAAGTTTTAAATGGGTTAAGGGCTCAAAAATTGAATTTTGAGGGTTCTGATGCCCTTTCTTTCCCCTCTTCTTTTCTACACTTTCCCTTCCCTTTTTCTTCCCCTATTTTTCCTATTTGATTTTGTATTTTATTTTATAAACTAGTAAAATTTAAAAACATTGGATTTTGAATATTAAGACTTTGAAATTAAATTTTAAAGAATAAATGCATTTTTGAAGGAAAGAAAAACTGTTTTTGATGTTGGAAACATCATAAGGAATTTACAGTTTCCAGAAGAAGAGGCTACAGAAAAATATGCAACAAAGTCTGTCTGGGAACAATAATTTGAATAAGAATTTGCCAGTACACATAAAAGAAAAATGAGGCTCTAAGATTTAAGAAGGAAATAAAAATGGCAATCCCAGAAAACAATTGGAGTATTATTTTTTTTGCAGGATATACAAAGGAAGCTGTCTAAAGTTTTGAAGAAATTTGAAACAAGGATCAATAACCATCTGAATGAATTAAAGAGCAAGACTGATGTGTCAGATCTGCCATCTTCAGCTTTGTGCTTTGCTGGCATTCTGTCAAAAATTGTTAGGGGAGGGGAAGGAAGGGGGCAATTGACATGTAGAGAGTAGACACGAGAAGGGGATGGGTTAACAGGCTTAACAGAAACCAGAGGTGTGAGAACAGGCCTATTTCAGTCTTTAAGGATGCCTAGCCTGAGAAAAGAATGTGAACTGCACCAAATGGTACCAAACATCTGAGCTGTTCTCAAAATACCTACACAGCACACCATCGGACAGAGATGGACTAGTCAAGGAGGGAGGCCGGGGAAAAGGGAAAAATCTGTAAAGCTTTGCATGGAAACTTCAGATCTAGCCTTGCTTTTGCTGCAACCACTAATCCTTAGTAAAAAAAAACCTATCATTTCAACCAAATGGAGTTGAGGGTTTTCTTTCCCAGGAATCTAGCTGGGGCAGGCTAGATCTGAGATATATAATAAGGAACTCTAAGTTGGTTTATTTAATTAGGGTTAAAATGGGGCATGTTATTTTGGGTAGTTCTTTTCAAATTTGGACTGGAAAAATGTTCTGTACTGAATTTGGTTACAGTTAACAAGATGTTTAAGCCTTCTATCCTATATATCCTAATCTGAAATCTTTTAAAATGGCTTTATATCGAACTGTTCTTTCATTTGAAGTAAGAGATATTTGTGAACATGTTCTCTTTAAGAAAGAAATTGTCCCTCTTTGTCATGTTAAATTTTATTTATGTTTGTTCACACCAGTGTACTGGGACCACTTTATGTGTTCTAAATGTGCATTTGCTTACAATTAAGAATCAAGAGGTGGAATGCTGAGTTTTAGACCCATTAATCAATGTAATCTATATTTGTGCTCTGTTTGGACTTTTTGCTAATTCCTGGACTGGATAAGATGTTTCTTATTGGATTGGCCTAAAGTTAAGGATGAGTTATAAAATGAAGAAATTTTCATCTGTTAATTAAAAGAGAGTAGTTGCTTTCTTGATTTTTCTCTCTTCTTTTTCTTGTATTCTTGCTCCTTTTTCTTTCTTATCTTTTTTAATTTGTTTTTTATTAAAATTAAAACTTTTAATAAAATTATTTTAAAAAGTAATCCAAATAGAGTTCAAAGTCATGTTTACTTAAAACAAGTTTCAAGCTATGTACTCTCTTTCTGCAAACATCTGGAATTGGGTAACTTCCAAATGTGCTAGGAATGTTGGCTACAAATTCTGCACATATTTTCCACACATCTGAAGATTACAAGTCCTGGAAATGCCACTGGGCTAGTTTCCATCATGGTTACATTTATGTTAGAAATGCTATGCACTACATTACAATGATAAAAACATCAGAATCAGAATTTATTGGTCAAGTGTGTCTGGACACACAAGGAATTTGTCTCTGGTGTACATGCTCTATATCTTCTAAATGTGATATGCATTATTTACAAACAAATCTGTTAAGCAAATCTTCTAGCTATTAAATCTTTCCTATGGATACAAAAGTTAGAACTCTAATTTCTCTACTTTTGGACTTACCAAGTGAGATAAGACAATCAGAACAATACTGGAAATTGCCAAAAGCTACAATTTGTAAGCAAAAGTAAGTACTCTGTTGCTCTCTTGACACTTGAAAGTATAAATACATAAATCATTTCTGCACAATCATTCCACTTGTTGTGCATCATCGAGTCACCTTTGGTTAAATGGGAAGCTATAGTAATTTTATTAATAAAATAAATACATTTCTAATCTAAACCTTCTTGAACTCAAATTGTCCCATCTTGAATTGCATGCAAAACAGCTGTATTGAATCAAGACAGATTACTTCAGTCATTTTGTAGTTGGTTTGAATACACCCAAATGGAGTAAAACGACTGTTTTGAACTTGCAATAGAGCTTTTGAATACTAGATTCTAGACACTAGATACCAATATGCTTCTTTTCAGCATATAGTTTTGGCACAGTAGAGCATCAGTGTCAGTATCTTCTTTGTTTCCAAGAGCTCCTACTGTGGATGAGAAAAGTCTGTTTTGCCTTTTGGCTAATGTGTATTTTTACTGGCAATGGCCATTATGGCAGCCATTTTGTGAACCTTCATCCTTTGGAGCTGTCCATCTAGGCCCGTGATGGCAAACGTATGACACACATGCTGCAGCAGGCATGCAGAGCCCGCTCTGCTGGCACGCAAATCAATTCTCCCCAGCATCATCCCAGAGCTCAGCATGCTTATAAAACAGTAGCGGTGCCAGGCGATGATGTCATGGGGCCATGTGCATGCTCAGAAAGAGTAGCAGCGCTGAGCAATGATGTCACAGGGCCATGCACATGCTCAGAGAGTAGAGGTGGTAGGTGATGACATCACAAGCCGTGACTCATTAGCTGCAACTCGTCTGGGTACTCAGTGTCTAAAAGGTTAGCCATCACTGATCTAGGCTTTCATAAAACTTAGGCACATGGAACTTATTTTACCCCTAGATTGTGCCCACAATTTTCATTTCAAAACTCATGGATTCATTCCTTCTAGGAGTAATTGGCTTTTATGAATGTTAGACTGAATTTATCTTAAGACTAGAGTGTTTATTTCTGTTGAGTTACACAGTGTAGTGTGGCTTCAGTAAAGCACACAGGAATTCTAATGTGCTCACAGATAGCACTTTTAATGGCCTTGAAGTTCTCTATGCCTACCTTTTATCTTAAAAAAATATTTAATTCAGAATGGTGAAGAGTTGGCATGATACATAGCAAAATCTTTGCTTCTGAAGCCCAAATGCTTTCTTAGAAAATAAAATTGATGAGTACCTTCCCTGTTTTGCTGAAAACTGAAGGATCTGTTTTGTTTAGAATTGAGAAAATCAAGCGGAGACAAGGGCAATAAATGGGTGAGGTATGGCTTGACAGGGGCCTTTAATGCAGTGGCTCTGAAAAGTACAGATTATTTTTGTCATGGCTGTAGCAATTCTTTGATACTCCATATTCTGAGGGAAAAATGGATATTCTCAAGACAATGAATAAATTTATATTAAACCTAAAAAGAAAAATGCTCCAGAGAAAGATATGGGTCTACTGAATGTAAAAGGAACAGGATGAAGGGCAGGAAACTACTGGCATCTCTCATTGGGCACTGGTGACTTTTTTAACCATTGGTACATAATGCTGGATCAGTAGGAAAAGACAGAAGCAAATCCACCATCCATTGTTCTGAAATGTCCATCGAAACTGAGGGACATTGCTAAGGCACAATAAAGCTCAGTTCCAAGATGGCTTGCTTAGAGCGGATGACATGTCCTCATCCCAGTGCCTTCATCTGAAGGCCTGTCTGCCACTGAAGCAAACGATGGCTAAGTCAAAGAGATCCAGAAGGAAAGTAGTAGTTTCCAAGAGAAATCAGTTCAAGTCCTCCTTTGTGTCACCATCTGGATTCACAGGGAGGAGAGTGAAGGATTATCCCCTCCCATTCGCCACAAATCTGTCTCTGTCAGCAGAGTCTTGCTGGGCAGCCAAGATGTTTTGTTCTCTTTTTGGCTCCACTGAAGGCCAAGACTGTGGAAGGTATTCCATGCGGTCAATATTCTTACCAGCCACCTCCAGTGCATTTGCAGGGATGGGGATGGGGGATGAATGCCCAATAAAAGCAGTGTTGCAGCTTACCAGCATTTGAGTTAGCAATCTTGTTGTGATCCTGCACATATGCAAAAGAGACTGAGCCTGTGGCACGACTCTGCCTTTGCCATTCTTATAAAAGTGGCAGAATCCCACAGATGCCACCGACTGCCTCCCACCAAGGTCTCAGCCTTTACTTCGGCCTGTGCCGAAGAGAACGGCTGCTGCCTCCCAGTGTCATGGGAGTGACAGTGGTGAGCCCAAGCAAGGAGTGGTGGTGGGGAAGCAACAGGGACTTTTCCCTCTTCCTTGCAGCTGCAACCCTACCCTCCTATGTGGGCCCATCTTGGTTGGCCTTGGAGACACAGCAAAAGGTCAGCTGTCCTCCAGTGTAAGGCAGGAAAGCTCCAAGCCAAGGGGACGGGGAAAGAGACCTTTGTTTCCATCGCAGGGCTTGCAGTCAGCACCTTGAAAGGGTTCTAGGATTAGGGCGAACGTCCAGGGGCAGTGCAGTAGGCCAGCCTTTTGCCCGTCTGCAGCTCTCCGCGTCGCCCTCGGTGTAAGCTTCGGGCCTGAAGAGCCGAAAAACAGGGGCGCTGCGCCAAGAGCCAAGACGTAACTGGTAGCGGGAGAAATTCCTCAGGAAGACGAGGGCGAAAACTGGGTCGCCTCCGCTTTTCCTTTCTGGGCTGGGAATGTTTTCCTTGGGTGACCCGACTGAGCGCTCCTCCCGGCCGGCGCCCGCGGGTGGGGGCGCCGCGCGTCAGCCCTTTGAAAGCTCGGCAGCGCGCTGGGGCCGCTCCCGTGACGTCGCCTCTCCTCTTCGCCGCATCTTGCTGGCTGAGCCTCCGACCTCTCAAGCGCGCCCCTTCGGCCGAGGCGGAAGGCGAGCACCTGGCCCGAGCCCTGTCGTCATCCGCTCCGCTTTCGCTCTGGACTTGGCCAAGCAGAAGCTTCGCTCACGGACCGGAGCGAAGGACGCATGCCCGGAGTTTGCTGCGGAGGGAGCGCGTCTTGCAATGCGAAGGGCTTCCCTGCTCTTGAGAGGAGGCGGAGGAGGCGGAGGAGGAGAGCCGGCCCGGTAAATATGGTCAGTCATGTCGTGGCTGCCCTACTGGCTGGATGAACTCCAGCGCTTCTCGCTGCTCTCCTTGTTTACGGCTGCTTTGGCCGTCCTGACCGTCTACCTGGTGCAATATGGCCTGAGCGTCCTGCGGCAAGGCGGTGGGAAGCCGCCTCCCCGGCCGTCGCTCCCGGGACTCCCGCAAAAGGACGAGGGGGGCTCCCTTTTCACCTGGCTGCTGTCCCTGGACAGCTGGCGGAGCGAATGGCAGAAAGCCTGGGTCGCGGCGCTGAACAAGGAAGCCGGATTGCGGGAGGTGAGTGAATGGCCGGATTCCAGTCCAGCAGGGGATTTTTTTTAATGAGACATCGGTGAGCTCCAGTTAACTTCGTTACTTTTAGCCGGGAGTTTTTCGCATCACACATTAACTGACCCACCGAGGTAAACTTGAACGCCATGCCCGAACAGCTCATTAACGACAATCATCGTTATGGCTAAAAAGTGTGCCTTGGCTATGGCGTGCGAAGGTTTGCACTGACCTACGATGTGGTGTTTTGTCTTGTTATGCAATCCTGTTTTGTGTGGGAAGATGGCTTTTTTAAAAAAATATTTCAACAGAACGTGGTTAGTAATTGTTCAATGCTAAATTATCTTGAATTCGGGGTTGGGAGTCGGGGTTGGTTCTTTCAGAGGAAAAGGTGATGACTCTTCTTCCCTAACCCTTGAAAGAATTTGCAGGTATAGTCATGGTGACTCCTTCCTGAATTTCTAAAAAGCAATAGTAAATAGGATAAAATGGTCGATATTTTTCCCCCTGTTTGTTCTTGTGGAATGGCTGAAAGAATTAGTTTCTCCTACTTAGGCAGCTCTCCAGCCTGCTAGGGCAGTATGTGTGTTCCAGTGATAACTTTTGAAATGGCAAATTAAACAGTAATTTGGGGAAGAGGGTCAAAGAGTAGGAAACAAACTTGCTGTAGAAAGTCTGATAGGAAATTAACAATACCTTGCCTGCGTACATCCTTTCCAAGAAAGCAACTGCATCCTATTCTCTTCAGCTCACTGCCTGGCAGACAGTTTCTACTTCCTCACTCAGCCTTCCAAATTCAAAACAATGTTGTCATTGGGAAACCACATTTGTTTTTGCTGCTTCACCACCATAACAAACAAGCCTTGGAATAAAGGGAACACAGTCCACCAAGAAGCACATGCTACAGATGTTACGTTCTTTATTAGTATTCACTACAGCCCAATAGATTGCATGGTTTAGATTAATATTGATTTTCAAACTGCTGGTGTATTTATATTTATATTTATTTATTTATATTTATTGAATTTTTATACCGCCCTTCTCCCCGAAGGGACTCAGGGCGGTGTACAGCGATATAAAAACATTTA
>JANHFO010009047.1:143076-145401 GCA_032468095.1 Pareas carinatus | reverse complement strand
GATAAGCATGCGTAGTAAAGCTATAGATCACAAGGTCTATGACATATCAAAACAATCTGACGTCACAGTGTCAGTGTGCATAGACATAAATCACACAGAGAGATGCATAGCTGAGCTGGCAACAATTTAACAGCGTGACACAGGAAAGTTGAAGAAAGAGACAGAAGGACTAATTCTGGCTGCACAAGTCCAAGCCTTAAGGACGAATACATACAAAGCGAAAATTGAAAAGACAGCAACAAACAGTAATTGCTGCCTATGGAAACAAGCTGAAGAAACATCATTTGGTTAGCTGCTGCAAGAAGATTGCCCAGACTGACTACAAGCAGCGGCATGACAAAGTTGCAACAATGGTGCATTGGAAGATTTACAACAAATATAATTTGCCTGCAAGCCAAAACTGGTATGACCATCAAATAGACACAGTCATAGAAAATGAAGAAGTTAAACTGCTCTGATATTTTAGAATCCAAACAGACAGTCATCTACCACATAACACCCCAGACTTAACAATTGTCGATAAAAAAGACAAAAAACTCTGGATAGTGGATGTGGCAATGCCTAGAGACAGCAGAACAATAGAGAAAGAACTGGAGAAGATCACAAAATACAAAGACCCACAGATAGAAATAGAATGACTCTGGCAAAAGCAAGCAAGGGTAGTCTCAATAGTCATAGATACCTTAGGTGCAATACCAAAGCAACTGGAGCACCACTTGAACACCATCGGCATTGACAAATTTGCCATCAGTTAATTGCAAAAGGCAGCTTTACTGTGAACAGCTTCCATCCTGAAATGGTATTTGTAACACCATCAAACATCCATAGCTGCCTATCCCAGGTCCTTGGTAAAAACTTGACAGGTAGACAAAAATGACAAATCCAGTCTGAACATCTGGCAGACTCTGAACTATATAATTATTGTTATTGCTATTGCTATTGTTGTTGCTGTTGCTGTTGTTGTTATTTAACACTTAGCATATTTTTCAAGCAGCTCTGTCTTTCCAGACAGGTAGAGGGCATGTAGAAATGTAGTAGCCTTTCTCATTTTATGAATCAAAACTCTGCATTTGGAATTGGAAAGAGCTTCCATTGCTTATTGTGAAATAAAGTGGAAGTTCTTGGAGAATTATCCCAGTGTTCAGCTAGCTAGATTTTACTGCACGGGCCAAGAAATTTTCAGTAAGTTACAAACATGGACCCATAAGGGAGAGGTAACTTTTGGATTAAAGTTTTGGCAGGAAAGGGATTTTTCCTTCCTTTTTTTCTTTTTATAAACAATTTTGCAATGTTATTAATTTAGAAGGCGGATGACATTTTAGACACTTTAGGAAGACAGATGAATAGAAATGACTAAAGCTCCATTAGTATGACCATGCTGCTGAAACCATCAGTGACATTAATGACTTAAACACAATGAGAATTTTAGTCGAATATAGATATTATCTGTTTGTCTCTTTGTACCCTTGTTAGCCCAAATAGTTCATTATACTGCATCCCTCCCAAGAACAATGTATCTAAAATCCTTTAAGTTAAAAGAATGCATAAAACAAATCTACGACCCATTAGTCCTGTGGAACTGAAATTGCTGTGAAGTTCAGACCAGTTTCATTCACAAAGTTGTGGCTGCTGCAGTATCCCTACAGTCATGTCTCAAAGGATGGCCCAGCGGGTCACAGGGTTGTTTGGCATTTAAAAAAAATTAAAATAAAGATAGGGATAGATAAAATAGAGATTAAAATATGGAGCTTCGTAACTCATATTTTACTACATCCTGTGGGCACCCCTGCTGTATTCCCCTTACATAATAAAATACTAGCCTCAACATATTTATTTATTTAAAATAATATTATCCTTCTATTCTTGTATAAAATTCAAAGTGGCTTAACCTTAAGAATAAACAATTTGAATAGTAGAGAAATTAAAGTGTAACCTCTTTACACTCAAACTTTAAATAAGGATCAGCAGCATTAAAAATCCAGAAATTGTTAAAATCAATCTGACAAAAGAAGAATTCACAAAGTACATACATGCCAAGTAAAAAAGGGATAGGCTTGGATAGACTGTTTATGGCCTTTATTCTGACTTTTTTTATTTACTCTGCATGCATTCCTTCCACTTCCATGTTTTTCTTCCATTGATAATTGTTCTAGGGCTATTATTAGAGGGCAATTAATGACTGTAAGCAGTTCATGAGAGAAGCTCTGATATCACAATTTCTTGTGACCACAGGTGAAAACAATTAGAAAATAAAGCTCAAAGGCTACATTGTAAGTTCACCTCTGAAACCAACTTAAATACTGATTGCATAGGACCATCATCCCA
>JANHFO010009047.1:130576-138076 GCA_032468095.1 Pareas carinatus | reverse complement strand
TGTCTGTACTTAAAATAGAGCAATGAATTAAACATTTATCAAAAGTTTTATCCTCTTTCAAAAATCTCCTTAACTTTTAAACCAGGCATTGCTAGGCAAATCTGACTTATTCCTGCCTGGTGAGCATATTAAGTGAAAAAGTTTAGACAGTAAATACATGCCAAGTTGAGCATATAAAATGTGTGCATTTGTGTTTCTCCCTGAGATGATGATTTCATGAATGATATTTGGCAGTCCATGTTTCCTCTGTAGCCCATATCCCATTACGTTGGGCTTGCTGGATTTACCACACCCTGTGGGTTGGGTTAAAAATTAGGATTTATGCATTTACTTCTGCTGCTTCATTGTTTATACAGCTTTGGTTTAGTTTTGATTCCCCCCCTTCTTTTTTTTTTTGCCTTTGAGGCTCTTCTACAGTGTCAGCTGCTGACTGATAGTAGGAGAACGGCCTCATGGTGTGAATGAAAGGGACCTAGCGGTTGGTAAACAGAGATAAGGAATAAATAGAGCACAGGCAAAAGGAGATAGTTCTGTGAGTGCCCAGATTGCCGCCAGTCTGTTCAAGTGAGATGCAGTGCCTGTCCTTTTCCCAGATTAAATTAGTGAGCGAAATCTCCAGTGACCTCCTCCCCTTATCCCCATACTCTTTAGCCAAGCTGAACAGCCTCTGCTGTAAAGTATTCATTTTATCTAGGGACAAGTTGGACAATAGAACTCTCCCTGATACTTATGGACAGCTGTCGTCATTCAGTGGGGTTTGGAGCATGTCATTCTTCATGGGAGTTAAAAGGGTTTATAGCTTGAAACTGAAGAGAGAGCAGAGAGTCATGAATGCCAGCTCTGAGGGTGCACGGAATGAGGCAGTGAGGAAAGTGCACCTTTGCTCACCTGTGTGGGAAAAAAAGGTTCATCTTATTTTGTTTGCATTTGTTTAAAGGGGCTTCAGGATGAATATGTAATTACACTGAAGCATGATCTGAATGCATACAATAACATTAACAAATATTCAGGATCTAGGTGACAAAGTTGTGGCAATTATTAAAGGTCACCAGTGCAAACCTTTCCTACTGTCCCATTCCATTCTGTCCCATTGTCTATGTTTAAATCTCACGCCTCTTTCGTTCAAAAAGCTCCCAAGAAACATTAAAGCTTCGTGAGATACCTCTGTAGTCTTTTTTTTTTTAGTGATTTACTGCAAATATATTCAGCATCTGACTGATTAAATAGACCTTCGGCAACCTTGAGGGTCAGCGTGTGGAGTATGTACATAGAAAATGCATCAGCCCATTGTACCCTGGCAGCTAATGAGATTGGTCGTTAAGTAAATGACACAAAGCCTACAAAAAAAGCTTAGCAGCTCACTAGAGTATCACAGAGTGTCCCTGCACACCACACAACGACACAAACACTGGACTAACCTAGCCCACCCCTGCGTTATTCTACATCACTGCTTCCCTGATGTCAGCGCGAGAGACAGAACAAAGGCTAAAAGGCACACGGTAAGTCAGTCTGACAATTATGCCCTGGGGAGAAAGTAGAGCAAATTTTAGCCTAAGTATAGGCTTGGAAGTCCATTTCTGGACAAGTAGGTCATAATGCAAGGAAAGCTTTTGTGCCACTTCAGTATAAGGGATTTTAAAAAAGACATGGTGCTTTTCTCTCTCTTTGTCATCTTTACAAAAGTTTTGAATTTCTAAAGTAAAGTGGAAAGATGGGATGCCCAGTGAACTTAATGTTACTGAGGACTTAAGACGTGGTAGTGAGGAGAAATGCATTCTTTTGTCATATCTGAACCTTTTAAGTGCTATCTCTGCTGATTCTTCATCCTATATGGTCAACTTTGCAGGAGCTTACTCTTTTCTAGCTCTCTGCAGAACTGAAAGTGCTTGAAGCTATAGAATCATAACTGTGGATTAATTTCACATTTCCATCAACTTGTCAAGTGTTTAAGAAAAATGGTATTGGAAATAATATTTCATAAAATAATGTTTCAGATAGAAGCCATAGCATTATTTCAAAGTTAAAGTCTCCATGTTTTTGTTAAAAAATAAAAGAATGTAAAGTAGTTTTTATTAGAGGCATAACATCTATAAAAGTGTAAAAATGGCAGCTAATCAAACTTGTATGATTTTGTTGTTAAAGTAACAATCACTGAGTTTAGAAGATCAAAGGATCTTTATATATATATGTATCCTTTTAATTTTGTTGTTCACATTCTGGAAAAAAATGGCAACAGGAAGTTGTAGGAAAGTCTTGCTACCTGAAACACTTTCTTCTGTTCTTATCTTCAAAATCAAAGTAATAGATGAAAAGTGAACATCAATTACAAATGTATAAGATATGCATTTGAATGTCCGTTGATAAAAATAATTATAATATTAGTTACCTTTTATTCATAGTTAAAGTTTCAAATTCAGAATTTTTGCATTACCAGGCTGGTATAGTCTCTCTTTTTTATTTAGTTATTGCATTTTGGAAAACAAGCATTCTGAGGTAAGGCTTAAACAAACCTCTATAAGTTATATTTTTATTCAAGTATTTGTAAGAGGCTTATTGAAAGTTTTCTTTCTAGCTAAACACAAATTTGAACAGAAAAAAGATTTATTATTGTAACTTTAATAATACTGCAAAGCATACTTCAATCAGTGAAAATATTAACGTGGGTAGAAGACCACAAACAGAAATAATATCATTTGACAGTACCTTCAATAAAAAGCAGATGCTGCAAATTCATCTTCTTTGTGAATGCTTAAAAGTTAAATTGTGAGTAGAATGAATAGCAATATGTACATATTGTGTACCAGGTTATTCATCCACAACTGTTCTTTACACCTTCAATTTCTTCTGCTAGGAAAGCTGAATTAGAAGTGTGTCAAGTTCAAGTTAGTAATTACAATTGTACCATATGTTCCTGAGTGTTTGTAACCCAGTAACACATATGTTTGTTTAATTCTACAAAACTGTTGACTGCTACAAAAGCAACATAAAATATAGTGGAAAAAGTACTGCTGCATTCAAGCAGACCTATCTACAATTTGCATTGCATTTCTCGGGAAAGCATGTCATTTCAGCTAAAGTTTTAAGCTGAAACATTTCTAACTTATGTTATTATGGTTCATTTTTCTTTGGTAAATTAAAATCTTGCCTACAATTGTTATTTCTCATAGAACAATTTCGGAGTAGCATCAAGTGATTGTTTAAGCACTCTGGAGAATTGTAATGGAAAACATGTATTTATTAAATGAACACACCTACAAAAGGACCATGTGCCAGTTCAGAGATCTAACAAAACCTTTTGTAATGCATTCATAAAAAACTGACTACATAATTTTTCTGGGGATTATATCTCTATATATAGCCACCAGACTATTGAAGGACATTTAAAATATCTAATATATTTCCTTAATTCCTTCCATGTTTTTCATGAGTAGATCTGTAACTCCAAAGTATCATTAGACACCGCAACCTTCAAAAAGTTTATCATCTTATAACTGAAGCATGGCATGGTGCAGAATGAAGCTCCTTCTTGACCAAGAATGTTAAGCAGCAGTTTCAATTCTCAATATCTGTTGTTTACAGATATGGGAACTCCTTTTTTTAAATTTTAAGAATATGACATGTATGCTTTTTAAATATGTGTAAATCAATTTCTTCCAAGGCATTTACGTAAAATCATATTCCAGGCTGAAACATTATGACATATGTATAAAAACATAAATGGACTATGTCTTAAATGCAGCAGTGTATCTTGGTAGGATCATACAAACTTTGCAAGTCAAGGCTTGTGGTAACTATAGAATGTTAACTGTATGGTTAACTGTAAGTCTTGGAGATATCTTAGGAAATCTTAGGAAACTTAGAGAAAGCAAGATAGATTGAATTGTTTTATGGTTTGTTCCCACTAAGTTTGCAGGCATGGGGGTGGTGGGCCACAAATGTGTAAAGTCTGTAAAAACTTAACTTTTAGCCGGTATGACTGTTCACTCATTGACTTAACTTACACAAGAAGTCAAAAATATCTTGGAAGAAAACTTTTTAGCAAAAACCATATATGCAAGGATCCTGAGCTTCAAGGAATATTCTGGATACTTAACTTTGCTCTTGTAAGCAAACTAATTGAAATGATGTATCTAAGCATTCCTCTCTATTCTTTTCCCCTCAAATCATAATTGCATTTATCAATATTTTAATTTGAAGTGAAATTTGGAGTTATGCAATGGTTTTATCACAGAATCCTTCCTAAATGATTTTATGTACTTTCAAGTTACTGAAATATTTTTATCCTGAAAACTGCTTAGAATTATTATCAATATTCATTTTCCAAGGAACATATTTATCCATATAATATCTGATATATAAGGATGACATTCACATTTAATTTCTATCAAAACATTATTCTTTGGTTGTACAAGAAGCGGTTGATTTACAAAATGAGATGTTAATATTTCCAAAAGTAATATTAATATCAACCTTATAAAACAGAGATTTACATAGTATCAAGAACTGGTTTTGTTTATTCTTAGTAAAAACAAAGTAATGATCAAAAAATTCTTAACCCTATCAATATCAGATGTATGATACTGAATAAAACAGTGCTCAAAATCTGCTTCTGTCGCCAGTAAGTGATATTTATAATGTCCAAATGCAATCAAACATTAAATAGAACTTATCTTCAAAGGAGACTATGTTTTCATCGTGCTGAACCAAATTGTTCTTCAATGCCATTTTCTTGTCCCTTAATTATAGTATGAAGATATAAATCCATTTACAAACAAAATTGCTCTTTTTCTATTTTGTGCTTGTAAAAACAGCCCAGCAATTTAATGTGCTCCTTTACATTTGTCGCATGCAGCCTGATCCTAAATATATTTGTTTAAAAGTAAACCAGTACTGGATTTCACTGTTTATTCTCAAGTTGTGCATATAGATTGTATAAAAATGTATCACTCATTAGTTTAGATTTGGACAGCCACTTTATAATCGTGCCTGCCAATTTATTGTGATACATTCAAGTTTTATACTAGCAACAAAACCTTATATTTCCAATTGTAGACATGCAACACACACAAACACATATGTATATTAAAAAGAGTAGCACATATTATTTTCAAATACAAAGCTTAAAAACATTTAAAATTCAGTAGAAGTAACGTGATACTTTTGGATCCAAAGTCTATTGGATGAAATTCCCAAATAACATTTTTTGGAGGGATCCTTTTTCAATAAAGATCTGTTATGTCTATCAGCTTTAGTCAAAGGATCATGACTTTTCTATAAATGACATTTGAAAGCAAAGATAACAGGGTAGTATGTTGAGTGAAAGCAAAATAATTATGAAGCCAAAGATTACTCATGCTATAGAAAGAAAATGTTTAACTTGTGGTCAAGTTGTGTGAGCAGAACTTGTTAGGTTCTGTATGTGAGCTCTCACTCTTAACGAAAAGGGTTAAAGAAAATGCATTCGGTTGCATCTGCTTATTAAATCCCTTACTTTAGTAGAAATTCAAATTTTGTAAGATTATTCGTTTTATTGATGCATATAATTATAATCACAAGCCATCTGCTGATTTGGCAGGCATGGTTAAAATCTCTAACTCTCATAACCTTTCAAGTACAGTGCCTTTGGGACTCTATTTCACTTTTATATTTTGGAAAACACATATGAACAAACAAGAGAGGTCACCTGCCAAGTCAGAGCTGTTAAAAAGCATCCTTCTGCATTAGCAACCCTGGACTTAAGTGTAAGGAATTTCCTGGATATTGTGTGTGTGTGTGTTTTAATTCCATCTTCAGGAACAGATTATTCTCCAATGCATTTGGGGAATTTGGTTTTTTTCTGGGGATTAAGCTCTTTCCTGTCACACTTGAGACCCGATTTCTTTTCTCAACTAAAGGGACAAACAGTGCTCAGTTTGGTTGTCATAGGTTGGTTGTCATTTGACCTTGCTCATGTTTGAAGTACAAATGTTTAAAAAAACTGGGTAAGCAAAGTTAAAACACAAAGCTACATACCAAGATCTGAATTCAGATCATCCCATCAACTTATTAATTAGCCTCAATGGGTCAGTGTTGCTTTATGCACCCTTGATAAAAGAGTAATAATGACAAATTTACAAGACTGTGGCATGATTTGTAACAGTGATATTTGAACATTGGAAAACAGGATATCAAAGTCATTTTTTAAATTTATACTTCAGGAACTTCTTTGGGGGCCTGAACAGAACTTTTTCACATCTAGTAAGGGAGTAGAAGCATTTTGCATTAACAGTTGCCTTTCACCATGACAAAGCTATGCCCCTAAATTTTAAGAGGTAGAAGAGCAGTACAGAAAGCATAATAATTTATCTTTATTGTAACAGGCCTGCTTTTTTTAAACAAAAAAATCCAACAAATTGAGGCCTGTTCATATCTTCCTGCCCTGTATTTTTACAGTGCCATACACTGTGGCTTCTAACCAGAAAAAGTATATGGATGATCCGGCATTAATTATGTTGAAATAATTTTATATATGAATAATCTGGTTTATCAAATAAAACTGAGCAGGTGGGTGGAAAAATTTGGTAATACCAAATGCTATAGATATAAAACCTGGAATACATAATAAGTATCAAGGCAACACAACAAATAAAACATGAAGAAAAACCAGCCATAATATTTTCTTTCAAAATAATATTTTGAGGTTACTTTGCTATATTTTTAATTGCATTCCCAGCTGTCAGCTTGCATCTTCTTTAATAGAACCCCAAACACTCTATGCAGTATGCATATTGCTTTGCACCTTTGGGGAAGTTTGATTCTCACACCACCCAGCCCTTTATCGGAAAACAGGAGGTGAATGCACATGTTGGAAAGTGTCTGCACAGCTGAAACTAGGGAAACCAGCTGACTGCGTCTCTGGTTTATTTTGCAACCAATTAAGTATGACATCTGTTGAAACTCAGGAAACCAAGACTACCTCCCCCCTTTTTATGGAGTTATTTGAATAGAAATCATAAAGCGTCATTTTAGAAATCCAAAATAGGAAGCATCAAGTCAATGGAAAGCATTTTAAAAGGCTGGATTTGTACTCCAGGTTTATTTGCAGGTGGAGTACCCACCCCAGTATTCAGGAAGAGAATGATAATCCATTGGAAGTCATATTGCTTCACTTGTATAGATTCATATCTACCAGTAGTGTTACTGATCTTCAAGTTTAGCCTACTCTCTATTGTGCGATGAATTTATAGCAAGACTTTGCATTCCCAAAGTTTTGTTTGTGGACTGGAAAAAAATCCTCATCCAATAAGCAGATAGGTAATAGATATTATACTAATATTGTAGAAGAAATGTTGCTCCTTATCATTTATAAACAATGCAGTTCAAGCTTCAGACAAATCCAGAGTTCTATGCTATGCTATGCTATGATGAAATTATCTTCTGTCTCTTTTTACCATCTTCATTCATTCTGTTGGGAAAATATTATCCTGGAGTGGGTGTGAGATCCCATCACTTACTGTAGAT
>JANHFO010009047.1:109038-119695 GCA_032468095.1 Pareas carinatus | reverse complement strand
CCAACAAAGTTGGCCAGCAATAAACAGCAATACAGGAACCAATACAGAGACGTAGATCACACAGCAAGAGTCACCAAGCGAGAGAGTGAGTGAATTAGCGTCTCTGGTTATATGCTCTAGGTCCTGGGCTAATTACAATAGGTGTGACTCGGGTTAGTTTAGCTAGCCATCCATTCAGTAAAGGGATCACAACCCATATAACCCTAACAGTCTTGCATATAGTTTAGTAACTATAGTTAGAAGTGTAACTGCACAGTAAGTTAGCAAAGAGAAATAATGCAGATATCTTGCCTTTTCACTGTTCTGCTCTCCCACTTTCCATATAGTTTGAGAGTTAGAGAAAACCAATTCTAAACTTTCTCTCTGGCTAGTTTGCATGTGGTATTTAATTGAATCCACACACAGACAGGGTATGTGTGTCCAGTTTTAATCTGATTTTTTTTTTTTAGTTGAGATAAATTATTTTGGTTAGCAACAGCATTTGAAAACAAACATTAGCATAGGATCATGCCTTTCTCTGCCTACTGGAGAAAACCATCCCCACCCCGCACATGCAAAATTGGAATAGGTGAGCAAAACATGATTTTTTAAGGAACTCTGTAAATATTTTACAGAGTATCCTGACCCACAAACTTGAAATAATCTCTGGTGACTCTGACCTGTTCAAGTCACAAAGGATTTTTTTCTTCATTAAAAACATGAAATATAAAAAAGAAACAGCTGTTCATTTGCGGCTGGTAATAGTGACTACTCATTTAACAAGAACAGCTTTGCTTTTCACTAATCATTTGCAAGTTAAAATGAATGATATTGAGATATTGTGAAGCCGCTTCTGCCATTCCATAGAAATCCAGCTGTTGAATTCACCAATCTACCTCCATATATTGGTTGGGAATTATGAAGATGGATACCTAGATATATTCCACACAAGATTTATAAAAATTGGGAATGGAGTCAAAGCGTGCAGTCCTGATATCTCTTACACATACTTCATTTTAAAGTATTGGCCATCCTCCAAAAACAATTCTTTAGCTTGTTACCTTAGAAGTTGAAAAAAGAACTAGATAAAATTATGTATGAAATGACCACAATAGATCTTTTTCTCCTTCATATTACATTAAGAAATCAAGTTCAACCTATAAAAGTGAATAATGTGAGATTCTGATAGAGAAAAGAACATAAACTGTAAACTAATTTGCTATCCTAGAAATGTTGTATTATCATCAATTTGGATGTCTTCCAATGGGATTAAACAATTCAAAAAGAGTGAAACTGTTAAGGGCTATTTGATACTTTTATTAAAAAAAAGATTTTAAAATTCAAATAGGATCTAAATAATCAAAATAATCTACAAATTAAATTAAAAATTCAGTATAATAATACAATCCCTACCAGCTGCACCAATATAACTACATGTTAATAAGAAAAATGTTTGTGGCCATTTCCATAATGCTTGTTGTAATAATAAAATGTCTGGTCTTTTCATTCTGAGGCAGAAGCCAAAGGCCTTGCAGATGGATAGTTAGTGAATATGGAATGGAATGGAAACCATTCAAAGTTATTTCAAGAAGTGACCCATACCATTTTACCATTCTGAAACTGTTTAAAATGTAAGGAATATCCATTTATTCATTCGTTTATTTATTCAGCTTGTATAGTCAGCCATCTAAGACTGTGACTCTGAAGGCTTACCTTAAAACAAAAAAGAATAAATAGAATACAGATAAAACAAGAGCAAATAAAATCAAATTAAAAATATATAAATTTAATCGGTATGAAAGTATAAGTCCCATATCAACAAGTTGGATCCCCAAGCAGAAAGATGCAGCAATGTCTTCAGAGCCTTCCAAAAGGCAGAAGGGTCAGGGAGATCTAATCTTCAAGAGAAAGATATTCCAGAGGGTGGGTAAAATCTGATGTGATGGGTAAATGTAATCAGGGAGAAATCCTTTAAATATGGCTGGCCGAAGAATTCTGGGAGTTGAAGTCCACCCGCCTTAAAGTTGTCAAGATTAGGAAACTGTGCTTTAAACAAACAAACAAACAAACAAACAAGCATTTTCAATCTCAAGGAGCCAGTACCATTCATCACACCAGGCGTAATTTCTAATCCATTGTAATTTAAACACTTGTTTCTCAACCTCTGTACTAGAACAACTCTGAGCAGTTCTGCCTCATTGTTTACATGACAATCCTTCAGATATGGAAAAACAATTATATTACCTCATAATCTTTTTTTCCTGACTACACATTGCCTACACCTACAACCATTACATTTTTCCTTCAAGACATCTTATCACCTTGCTTCTAGACAGACATATTTGTCCAAGTCCATCCTAAATGTGGCGCCCAAAACTGAAAACAATATTCTAGGTACATCTTGACTAAACCAAAATAGGAAGAACAATGCATATTTCTATTAGTGCAGATTTAGATTCAGGTTGCATTTGTTTTGGTTTTTATTTTGCAACTGCATCCCTCTGTTGGCTCATGTTTAGCAGAATGTTTTCAACATTCTGCTTAGTAAGTCTCTCTGTCCCATACTCAAACCGCTTATATTTCCCTTTTGAAACTTAACTTACTGATTTTACTCAATGTCACAATCTTTTTGAATCTTGATACTGTCCTTTCAGATATTTCTTAATTTTATAATCTTATAATTTCAACAAGTCACTTGTAGAATGTTTTACTAGTGTGAGATCAGTCTTTTTTGTACTATTATGGAAAATTGTTTATTAATTAGGGAAATTCAGTTTTTCTTTTTCTGATCTACCAATTTTAAACTGGGGGAGAAATGTTGAAAAAAAGTTTGTTTTAGCACTTTTTAAATGTTACTAAATATATAAGGGGAAAAATTGTACCCATTGACAATGGTCCAAATTCTGGATACATTCAACACTAAGACAAAATTCTCTTAAGTCCCTCAGGTTAAACAGCTTGAAAATTCCTTTTGTTCCATACTGAAAGATCATATAGAAAAGCATACCTTTTTAAACTACTGCAATCAATTCTGTATATAGGATTAAGTATCAAGTATCATCCCAATGAGTCCAAATGTACAGTAATTCAAACTTTTTCACAGGACAACAGAGATTAATTATACTCATGTTCACCAGGGTAGGATGAGGAGATACATTTGTCACCTTCCAAGCTCTGTAACTGAGATTCAGACTTTCAGTTCATGACTATTTGGCAAAAACCCCAAATGAAATTTCAGGGGGAAGAAAAAGATACACTCCAAGCCCCTTCAAAAATAGAGATATTAGACTCTGCACCTTGCACCTTGCATTAAATAAAGTGATAATTTGCCAAATTGTAAGAAAAAGAAGCTGAGGTTTCATTGCTGTACACACTAACAAAAACTACAGTTCAAAGTTACACAGCTCCCCGCCAGCTGTCATAGTTCCTCCCTTCCTCCCAAGAGATTCCAAGAAAGACTTAATTAATGAAAGTTTGGAACATATTGAGTATAGGTAAAATAAAGGCAGACAGAGAACATTTACTTTCCCCTTAGGGCGAGATATTTGTCCATTCCCGTTTCTCTAAAAATGCACATTTCACATTTATTTCCATTAAATGAAAGGGAGGCTGAAGTTCTTTTTCTTTGCAAAACCTCCACATAACAAATATCACTGGTGTTCTGTGTTTGTCCACAGCTCGGAGCTGAGCAGAGTGTAGTTCTGTGATGACAGGAACAGCTGACTCATTAGCAGAGAGCAGCGAAAGGTAATTAACCCTGGGAAAAGTACAGCTGCCATGCGAGCTGTTCCTTTCTGTAGGATCTGATTAGAAATTAGTGTTAAACCACTGATTCTTTTTAAAAACGTCATTGATCATTCACTTTCACTTTCAGGTGTGGCCCCCTAAAAGGGAGCCTTAAGATACTTGGGTCCTTTTTAAAATGTCCTTCTCAAAATGAAAACGTTGCCTGAGTGAATGTTACCCACCTGTTTGGCTCCCAAATGACTTTTCTCAGTATGATTTCTTGACTATTTTGAGGACATCCTTAAATTCTGTAAAACAATTGAAACAATCAAATAGATAGATATTAAATCAGGAGCTTTTTATCTGAAAAAAAAGAAATGGGTGGACTTTTTAAAAAATGTTGATTGCATGTATTGATTTTAGCATCCACTGAGATCCATTTGGATAGTTGTCATTGGCTTATCTGGGCAAACAACCCAGATTTCTTCTTTGTTTTGAGAGGGGGGGAGGTTTGGGATGGAAATTGAGATTTAAAAGGCTAAGAATAGCAAAGATGCATCAGGTAAAGGTGCATCAGGGAGAAAATCACCTCAGGTTAGAATGAAAAAGGTATATGTTTTTGATATGGCATATAACAACCTTAGGCTATGTGGACTTTGCTGAAGTTTTCCTAGGTTTTCATAAAAAGTTAAATAACTGTAGGGATGTAAAAAACCTTTGAAAGAGATGCTTTGGATCACTTCTGCTAAAAAAAAAAAGTAGTTCTTTTTGAACCTTTCTTTTTAAACACATTATTTCAGTCTCCCAGATTTTTGCAACTGCTTTGGAGGTTGGTTTAAGGCCTCTCTGCATTTACACTTTTCAAGCATCTGAGTGGACTTAGGACAGGGTTTTCCATCCTTGACAACTTTAAGGTGGGTGGACTTTAAGTCCCAGAATTCCTTAGCCAGCAGGGCTGGCTGGGAAAATCTGGAAGTTGAAGTCCACCTGCCTTAAAGTTGTCAAGGTTGGGAAACCCTGACTTAGAGGAAGGGGCTTCTATAGAAATTTCAAACAGAGGCTGTGAATTGTCTGACATATTTGGAGCCTGGATAGTATCTCCCTCTTCCCTCCGCTCCTCCTCATTCCCCCAAAATACATATTTTGAAAATATTATCTGAGATCTAATAATTTGCTTTAATTTTGATGTATGGTGGTTAAAACATCATATACTGCTTTCAAACAAACCAGATTACTTGCAATCATTAAATGTATTGTTCTTAATCCAAATCTTTTAGAGTAACAAGATATTTACTCTAGAAATTAGTGCTTTAAAGTCATTAAACATTGTTTCCAAAATAGCATATAATGCTTTTGAAATATCATGATGACGTTGATGATGTCCCAGAAAAATCTCTCACATACTTAGTTGACATAGTATGGTAACTTTGATGGTGAAAAATGCTGTAGGTGTGGGTAGATGTGGGTCACTATTGCTCAATATGTCGACTGATATATGATAAACAATTGATAGAAAACATATTCAATCCGAATTATGCAAAAATATGATGATCCTCACATTCAATTTGACACTGGCCTGTCATGTTGCTTTAAGAAGTAGTTTAAAGTCATAGGGAACTCTTATGTGAGCTATTCCAGGAGTGCATCTATAATATTAGACATATTCATGGGGCATACATTAGCAGTGATTGTTTAGAATCACAGTCCAGTAAGTAGCTTGTGAATATAACTATTAGGGCAGTTGCAAATCTTTAAAGGCAGCAGACTGCTTTTCACAAGGTCCTGTTGAATTTAATGAACATATGTGATTTGCATGCTCAAAGATGGCACACTTCTTTCTTTTGTGTGACCAGCTCCCCCCCTCCTTGGGGTATGTCTGTCATGTCTATTGAAGGGAGAATCCTTTGTTCATAAAGAAGAGCAAGACTTTGTCTGAGGGCTGAATGGAATAGATCTTTCTTCATGTTGTAATTGTTTATTTGAAAGTACTTCCAGTGTGCAAAGTGCTTTATCATGCTTATATTTTTCTTTTAAAGCATTTGCCCAGCAAGATCTAAAGTTGAAAGGCAGGGTAAAAGCCCCCTTGAAATAATTACAAAATCTCAGACCAGAAAAGAATTGCAGTGCAAGTTCTGCTTTAACTTTCCTCCCCTAGTTAAGCTGTAATAGATTACGTTTAAAGTTTCTTTATGAAGAAGTTGTATCTTTCATGCCAACACTGTAAAGATCAGTTTACAAAATACATTTACAACTTTTGCTCACTTTAAAATAACATATACTTATCAGGATTTGGGACCTCCCTAAAATTCCTTACACTTTGCTTCCAAATATGTATATTATCTTGCCTTCTAGAAGAAGAAGAAGTAGAGTACATCATCATAGGTAGACAGACATGTGGTTCAATGTAGTCAAGAGGGTAGAGCAATTCTACAGAGAGTAGAGCAATTCTACAGCACTTTCTCTTTTTTTCTTATTGAAGGTGTCTCCTTACTGTGTTGTAGTGACAGTATCATAGCTGTAACTATCACAGTGGTAAAACGCTTATTAATGAAGAGCAACTCTCTTTTTTATTACATATAGTTGTAGAATTGCAGTCCAAAAGAAATTAAAGCTTCTGTCTTTTCCTGAGCAAATAACCACTTATTTCTGCAGAATATAGTGAAGTTGGTTTGGCTAATTTTCTGTCCAGTCCATCACGATCAGTTCTGTTTTTGCAACTGATACAGGACTGAAACTATTACAACTATCCTTCATTTCAGTAACTGGGCAAACTTGGTGGGATGGCCTCAGAACCTTTTTACTGGTCTGTATCATGTTTTTGTATTAAACTAATAGAACTGCATGAAAATTTTGATCTCTGCCATTTTTTGAAAAATAAATATAAAACCTCCTACAGTCTTCACTTTTATTTTTTGAAAAATATTGTGCATTTGATAAACTATCTATATTTTGTGAACACTAAACTATAAATTTCATGTATATTTCAATTTGAGCAAAATTTGGAAGCACAAAAAATATAATAAATCCCAATCTGTCCTTTGTTTCGGGAATGGACATCTAATTGGTAAATTCATACATGCAAAACTGAACAAAATGTTTATCTATATTCTTGATAGAGGAAACCCAGGAACTTCAAGGAGTCCTATTATGTTATGCTTACCTGTGAACAAATCATTTACCTATAATAGAATTTTTATATATGTAAATGTATATATTTTCCATTTTTTTCCCTTCTTAAAAATATGATTGTCTACAGTCTATTTTTCTCAGTAACAGCAAATAATAGTAAGGCTACCAGATCAGGGGTACAAAATATAGGAGTCTCATGTGGAGAAGGGCGGTATAGAAGTCTAAATAAATAAATAAATAAATATGGACAACCACTGGACAGTAGCACATTTACTCAGTAGTTGTGCATTTTTTGCAGCCCAGATCTGGTAGCCAGATTATCTGATTTTTTCCAAAATATTATTTATTTTGATAAAATTGTTCAAATACATTTTTTTTGCTCTAAAAGGCTCTTTGATTAAAAGCAACTTTGTTTTTGAATTTTTATAATTTGCTATTTAAAATAAATTGCTTTTAAATTGTAAGGCTGCTGTGGCACAGTTGTATTACAAATATTGTATATAGTTTTAACCCAGGCCTTGAAGTTAAGTGGTTAATTCATTAGCACAGAGTTGCCATAGCTACCCCTGGAGAACAGACAACAACTTTTCTTTCTTGTACAGTATTCTTTTAAATTAGAGAGAAAGAAACAAACAAATCAATGGATGAATGTGTTTTTTTTAAAAAATGTGGATTCATAAAGATTAACATGAAAGTTACAGCCCTCAGATTTTATTATGTTAATATTTTAGCTTTGATACATTTACCTGGTTAAAAAAATATGAATAGCTGTTTCAAACTATTTGCTTCTTCAAAACATGAGAGAAATTGCCTTTTAAAAGGTGTAGTTTATGTTTTTAACATGCAGTTTAAAAATTTCTTGAATATATGAGTTATTCAACATACAATCAACAGTAAGGAAAGGGAAAAAAGACTTGATTATGCCTAACTAATCTATTCCAAGTCCCAACTTTATTCATTACAAACACTCACTTGAAAGGCTTGTTGGGAAGAAAATTAAATTCGTCATCCTGTGTGTGTCTTCTAGCATCAGTTTCACTAGGTTTCTTTTTCTTTTTGAAGCCTGTTTAATATCCAGATGCATTCTCCCAAAAGTGTTAATGGAGGTCATTCCTGTTGCCTCCTTTTGCTGGTACAGCCAAAAGAGTTTTTGCCTGTTTGATAGTTGCAGAGGTGTGTGTGTGTGTGTGTGTGTGTGAAATGATGCACTTCTACCGATTTCACCTTCAGCTTGAAAGCAACAGTGATTAACAGGACTTTTGCAAAGTTTCTGTGTAGTTACAAGGACAGCTTCAATCTTCTGTCATTTTTTGCATTACCTATGATTATGCTTTTACTGCCAAAATGCATTTATTTTAAAGGTAACAATACTGACTCGGAGAATAGCTTATGTTTCATCTATATTTATCAGCACTCACTGTACGTTTGTGTCTTCATTACCAGGAAATATTAAGGCACATTGTGCCATCTATTCCTGTTTACAGTTTATTATGCAGAGATAGGAAACACTTAGCATGTAAAATGAATGTAGAAATTATTCCTGGATAGAAACACGGACATTTCCCACTCGTTGGCTCTTTCTCCTCCATCACCGGATCAGAGTGTAATTGTCAGTAATCAGGCCTGCTTGCTGCTGATAAAACCACTCTGAATGCTAGCAGCCTTCTTTGTGTGATGACTCAATTATTCCAGAAGTGCCTCATCAAATCTGCCCCATCAGCTGGGCTAATAAATAAGGAGAAGAAACTGGCCCCCCAAAGCAAATTATAAATCCATTTGCATTAACCATTTCGCTGGTCCATGATCTAGGCAGAAATAAGCATGGCAGATTGTGTTAAGCTTATTTGAATATGTTTATAATGTTTACAGCAGGCACCCCTCCCTCCCTCTTTCCCTCCCTCTTAAAGCACAAGGTGTTGGAGCTATCATCCCCAAACAGTATCTAAATGCAGTTGTGTTAATTAACATAAGGAGTTGGGTATCTTTGTGACAGATTTTGTAGCTTAAATCAGGTGAAAGTTAAACCCTTCTGCTAAGCAAAATAGCTTACACAAGGCAATATAGGCTGCTGCTAGATATTAGAAAAAGAAAGAAGTGGGCATGCAGAGGTAGGATGAAGACAACTATGGAGGTGAAAAGGCTTTTTTCTACAGGCACCAGCTCACCTGTTCTCATTGTGCCGTGCCAAGAACTCAAACAGTTTTAAACTAAGATTCTTAAAACACTATGGATTATTGTACACTCTATTCAGTGTGTCTGTTTCAGTCTAAAAGCTCCTCCAGTCTTTTGGCTTGATCCCAAGCTATGATTCAAGACCCAATAATGTTTTGACTCATTTATGCTTCTGGTTTGTAGAGCCATTTATAGCTCTGGGCCATGGTAGAATACTGGGTCTACCGGGAAAATGATAGCATAAAGAAGCAAGTGTCAGTAATTATGAAGGCCAAGTTTGATTGGGAAATGCCTATCAAAAATACAGGAGGGAGAACCACTTGGCATAGGAAGCCATTCTGTAAATAAAAGACTCGATCTGGCCCTCACCAGCATCATTTGGATGGCAAAGAACAGAAAAGGTTGATATATTTGCAGATACCCCGTTTCTACACAGCCACTTGGGCGATGGTGTCACAAGCATCTCAGCCAGCTAACTGGTCCTTCAACAAGATAATATATTTAATCTGAACCACTAGTTACTTACCAAAGTGACTAGTTACTATTAAAGAAAAGTCAAAATGTCAATCATTTGATGATGAAGTGAAATCTGATTTGATGGCATTCAATAAATCAGTTACTTACAGCTAAGGTGGCCATAGAAGGAATGTGCATATTCTGCCTGGCTGTTTTCAGAAGTAGAATACTATGGTCTCCATATTACAGCAAGTATGGAAAATCTGTGGCCTTCCACTACTGAACATCTCCTCCCAGCACCCTTGGGCAGAATGGCCTATGAAATTGAGGTTATACACATTGAGCTTGGCATAGTGGGAAGTCCCTGAGTTAGCCCAGGCTATTAGTCTCCTGCCCACCAAATACAATATATTTCATTTGTAGATGTGCAAGCACTTGCAGTCCATATAGACAGCTTCTTCCCATCTTTGCAGCAGATAAATAGAAATCCTATGACACCTGCTAGTAGCATTCTAATCTACATTAGATTGTAGCATATATTGCAGCAAAACTTTACAAATGTTTACAGTTCCCCACTCATGAAAGCCAGATGGTGGCCTATAAATATTACATGAATTGTAAATAGTATAAATAAATAGCTAGGTATGGTTGAAATTAAGGTGAATCAAAACACTTAGAAGCCACTACTTAGAGGTGAAATATAGATAGTTTGAAAGCAGAATGCTTTTAGGTGATCTGGTCTAGAAATTAATATGAGACATCAACTAAATAGGAAGGTTCAGTAAGGCAGGCCTACTACATTGGCATTGCAAAATTCTGACAATTACAAGATGAAAGCAAATAGTTTGATTTTTATGCATCTAATCTCTGCTATCTAGTGATGTCCATATTTTTACAATCTAAATATATTAGTCCTAAACCCAGACCACAGTAAAATAGCAACTTCCTTGATAGGAAGGTGGCAAATGAAAATCTTGCAAGTCTTTTGGGAACTTCCTGGACTATGTTGATATTTGTTCTGGTATTATCAGATATCAATAAATGGTGGAATTTTACCCAATTAAACTTTTTTTAGTGCAAAGAAAAAAGCTAATTTATCTGGGCTGCAAAGTCAGAATTTCCTTCCTTCCTTCCTTCCTTCCTTCCTTCCTTCCTTCCTTCCTTCCTTCCTTCCTTCCTTCCTTCCTTCATTCCT